>CM042146.1:7898942-7908942 GCA_023376005.1 Doryteuthis pealeii | reverse complement strand
TCTCTCTCTCTTACACACACACACACACACACACACACACACACACCACAAACACTGAGAACTATATTCAGTAATAATTTGTACGAAAAAATGGATTTGGCTGATTCGAACTACGAAAAACAATTTACAATGTTTTGCCAGCAGCAAATAAAACGGTAATTCAATAAATAAGTAAATTTTGCCTAAGTATTTGGCAAAGCAATAACTCTTTAAAGATGCACATTTCTCAAGGAAGCCAATATTGAATGGATCCTTTCATGCAACTGACAACTATCAACATAACCTTTTTCACTGACCGCTGCACCCGGAACTTTTTCTTCACCGGAAAGTCAGTATCTTTCCACTACATAGATTTTCTTTTTACCCATTTGCATATATTTTTCTGATTATAATATGCTTCTCTACGTTTTTATTTCTTTGAAAGTTAAATATTGCTCTGTATATAATCTAATTTATTGATTATTATACATTGAGCTCTCTTTAGGGATTTATAAAAATCCTTGTATGAGTATATATGTTTGCACCTACAAGAGCATACAGTATGGTCATACAGTCTGATTTTGAAGATCCCAAATGGAATCATCCCTTACAACCAGTCATTTGGATTACCTTACACACACACACACACACACACACATATATATATATATATAATATATATATATATATATATATATATATATATATATATAAGTAAAAATATTACAAAAGACTTAGAATTTTTGTACATAACATACATCTGTTAATTTCACATGATTTGTACCTCTCGGGCGCCAAAGAGCTGATGGTATCGCTGTTCCAGCTAGGAACACACTGTGTGAACTGCAGCCATTTTGTATATCCTTAAAATTAAGATTTAAATAATGTGTGCTACAAGCCAATACGGAGTTTACATTATGAGGATTAAAAAAACAACTATTTTGCTTTTTAAAAATATTCCCTTATTTATGAATGATTCTCGTATTTGAAAGTAAAATAATATGAAACAATATTTAAAATACCAGTGTTGTATATTGTACAAACGGAAATAGGAATTTCCGGTTAAATTATACAAAGAATGCCAAAGGACTTTTTTCCAGGTAAAAGCGAACAAAGAAGTTAAAAAATGGAAGAGGGTTTCCGGTCAAGGAAGCGGGGAGAGGATAAATATATAACAAATGTCCGTTATCAGATCAAAAGATAAATATGCGGAGGTGTACTTATCAATATAAAGGCAAGAAGATTCGAGCCGACAAACAGAGACGCCAGCCGGCAGCCCAAAGGACACTTCACATCTCCCGTCAGAAAACACCCCTTGGGCACTCATTCGGAACACTGCGCTCTTCGCCAGCCACCGGTATTTTCATTGTGAAGCTCTGCGCCTTTACCACCCACACACCGAAGAAAATAAAGAAGGGTCCTATTTTTGTACATACGTATCTGTTGTTTATTGACGTCCAGTAGTCGGTAGTAGCTGACTACTAACATACATCGCTTTGGGTACAGTGAAAACCCCAGTACTAACATACACGAATCTAGCGTCGTGAATTTGAAGCCGCTATATAACACCAGTACCTTGTCTTAGGTTAGAATAAGATACAGAATAATGCCGTCTTAATAATAACACTTGTATTTGTACCTACGACAAAAAAAAAACGTAAAAATAGATTAGAATAATTTGAGATCAGAAGAGGTTTTATGCTTTTCAATTTTTTGTATTTTCATAAACTTTAAGCATTATGACGGATTAGGGAAATATGTGGATCGAAGACAAAACCTGGTGGGAACATTCATCATCAAATAGAGTTTGGTGTCATATCCAGGATAACACTTTTTATTAGAGTCTTAACAATCTGCAGGGTGGAAGCAGTTAGAGTATTCTAGCCCCACCTACAGGGCTAGTCATGTGATCGTGTGTTTAAGGGATTAGAAGAAGAGAAGAAGAAGAAGAAGAAGAAGAAGAAGAAGAAGAAGAAGAAGAACAGCAACAACAACAACAACAACAACAACAACAACAAGGCTAATGACAAGAACAAGGAGGAGGAGGAAGATGATATTAAAAATTCAATATCATAGGTTTCAAATGCTAAAAGAACTGACATTGCTAATGATGGTATATACACCAACCCCTCCACAAAATTAGGATGTGACACAAGGTCAATTTCTTGTTTAACAAGTTTGAATTCAGAGTTTAATTCTCCTGGACTAATTGCTTCAACGAGGTTTAAGTTCTCACACTGCTCTATTTTCTACCCAAATCTAGAGGCAGAATAGTGAGATTCACGCCTCTCCAAAGGGTATTAGTGTCCAGTGAAATGCAAACAGCCCCTTCCAGGACTTGATTTACGGTCCGAGAGTTCTTTTTCCACGACAATAACACGACCTCATATTGATACTGATGTACCATCTCAAGATAATCTTTTAATTACATCTAAGAATAATTGTCCTTTTAATGATTTTACCATGTGATCAGTAAAATTAACATTTTAATGGTGAACGTAAAACACATTCTCTGCTAAAAGCAAGTAAAGTGTAGCTGACATTATCTACATTATACATTTATTTAATAGCTTAATGAGTCGCTAACGAATGCTGTTACATCTAATTTGTCATCCAGCTGATTACACTAGCACACAAGATTTTCTGTCACGAAAACACTGCAATAAATGTTAATGCATTTTAATTAACGTTTTTTTATTAAGCTAATGATATTGAAAAGCTGATATGAGTAGATGATTAATAGTCTCATCATTAATTATTTAACACTAACCGACACGTAAAGTAATTGCCTTTTTTTTTAAACAAAAGTTGAAGAAAATCAAAATTCAATACTTGGCACCTTGACATTTAAAATTCAAAATTTAAAAACTTGGAATTCAAAATTTAAAATACTTGGAATTCAAAATACTTGGAATTCAAAATCTAAAATACTTGAAATTTAAAATACAAAATAAATACTTGGAATTCAAAATTTAAAATACTTGGAATTCAAAATTCTAAATTTAAAATACTTGGATTCAAAATTAAAAATACTTGACATTCAAAATTTAAAATACTTGGAATCTTGACATTTAAAATTCAATATTTGGAATCTTGACATTTAAAATTCAATACTTGGAATCTTGACATTCAATACTTGGAATCTTGACATTTAATTGGCACTAGAAGCGATTGGTATATGAGAAGATTGTGATTCGCGAAACTTTCAAGCAGATATGAGTATCATAAATAATAATTTCTTGACTCGTGTGTGTGCTGAAGCATTAAAATGTGACGCCGGTGGGATTTACAAAAGACGGTAGCCACGAAAAATATCGTCTATCAAAATTCAAAATAGCAAAAGAAACAGGTTTCCGCTGATAAATAATATACTGGTGGACTATCAAAGGTCTAAGATATACGAAAAGCCACCACTTTTATTTATCTAATTTCGTAAATAACAGAAGTCAGTTCCGATAGGATGGGCCAATCAAAAACGAGCACAGACGAGTATTTGAACATTCAAGATTTATTTTTTGTAACAGTCCTGAAATCAATTGCTAACTGGAGATAAAACCAGACAGACTATGACTGGATACTCTTTTACAAGTATGCTTTTGGTTTACCTAGGAGTTTAAGGAATACAACTTGATTCTCTGTTACACGTATACTTTTGTTCTACCTATGATTTCAAGGACCACATCTGGACTTTCTAATAATGACACTACACCCTTTTCTAGCATTGAATTTATCTATAGGAGGCCTAAATGCATAAAATGGTGACAAGAATCGTAACAAATATTTTTCATCTAACCTAATCCTTTATATTATCAATTTAAAAACTAAAACAAAAATTAATTTTGATTATATCAAATTAATAGCTTTGGGGCCATTTTTCATGTGTTTATTATTAGAAAGAAAATAAAACATAATTATTTTGCTTTTAGAAAAAGAAATTCTGGTACTTTCATATTATCAAAAGTATATATATATATATATATATATATATATATATATATATATATATTATATATATAGAGAGAGAGAGAGAGAGAGAGAGAGAGAGAGAGAGAAGAGAATTTTTACTGAAGGATTAGGTTAGATTATTAAAAAAATACTTTTAATATTTGCTTAACGTATTCTAATGATGTTGATGCATATTATTCACTATGTATTTTATCTGATAACATAAATATACATAAAATGTGGGCGTGCCATCGTGGTTTAATGATTAGAAATCTAGTATAGCTCATTTATTACTGTTGAATAACGAGTTCGATATTCGTTGGGTGATCTGTATTTAAGACTTTGTGGCTCATCCTACCCTTTAAGGAATGTATTGGGTAATTATCTAAATACATAATCATGTTTTTTCTCTCATTTTAACTTTGTATATAAGTCATGTCAATTGCTGTTTCCTCCGGGTGATAATATGTAATTCACTAAGGACCGCCTCTTTTTTACTTGAAGTAGAGTATAGTCAAGTAGACCCCAGTTGCTTTGAGAGACACTATGAAGGGTTATGATTTTAATTTTTCCAATAAGGCTTGATAATTTGTATCATTTAGACTTTATTTTTATCTATGTTTCAGGCAAGGTGCCCCCAGCGTTTTTCGAGTGTTTCTTGTCGAATTTGTGGAACTTCTCCCAATTGGACACATGGCACAACAGACATGAGGCTTGAGTTAATACTTCAAAGTGACAATTATCTTTAGTTTGTAGGTTCAATCCTGACTACGGGCGAAAATAACATAGAATACTTACCATAGCTTATCACTTGTAGCCAGTCATGGTTAAAGGAATGAGATCAATATACCTTAAGGATTAAATAAAGGGTTCGGTTTGAAGTTCCTTGAACGCTGTCGATTACAACAGGCAGGTCCCCGGGTTAGAGAATTATGTTCCCGAATTTGACAAGAATCACTAGAATAAAGTCTGGGGCAAATCGGTCGAAACATTGTGTATATAACAATAAAGAAGAGAACAACAGTCAGAATTTCTCTGAATGTTTGAGATGAGGCTTGAAGATTAGTATTATCTGCGTTGTTCAAATTGGACACATGGCCTAGTGGATAAGGTAGTTAGGTTAAGACAGTTCTAAGTGACAGTTATCTCTGGATCGCGAGTTCAATCCTGAGTAGATGTTGCAATATGACACTTGTGAGCTAGAACTGCTAATGGAAGGAGGAGGAATAAATAACAAAGGCTTAAAAAATAGTGATGACCAAAAGAGGAGAGCGATGGTTTTGACCGTAGTGTGACCCCGAACGAAGAATTGAGGGGCAAGCGGAAGTCGGGTGTTGACGAAGTCGGGTGTTGACCGGAAGTCACGTGGTGACGTGGGGGAAGGAAGAAAGGATTCGTCCTCTTTTTGCCGGTGGCGGCCTAGTGTACAGACCTGATTAGAGCCCAGTATTCTAGTAGTGTTCTCTCTCTCTGTTCTCTCTGCCTCCCCTCCTCCCTGGTAGAAGCCACTAGACGAGCACGTTAATAAAGGCTGGGAGTTGTGACGACATGTTTCTCGTGTTATGATTTTTTATCGAGTTTTAGTACCGTGAGTATTGCAACGTAACATATATCGTTTTGGTGCCCGTTGACCTCGGAGTTCAAACACGGACTCATAAGGAACCAGTTTACCACGACGCAACGAGGGGATACGAAAAAAGAAAAGACATCGGCCGTAATTGTAACAGAAACTAACGTAAACGAAAGAAAGAGCGAGTCAAACAAACAAGAAAAAGGACCCACGTGTGACGAAAAAAAAAGGGAGTGACCTGTTGAGAAACGAGAGAGAAAGAAAAGAAAAAAACAGAAGTAAAAGAAAAAGAAAGAGCAACAACAGCGAGCCTTTGAAGAGAAAAAGGGCTTAAAAAGAAAACAAACAAAAAAAAAAGACCCACCTTGAAAAAAAAAGGGAGCAACCTTTTAAAATCTTATTAAAGGAGATGAACGGCAACAACGAGTCAACAAACAATTGAGAACTTTAAAAAAAAAAAAAAAGGACCCACGTGTGAAGAAAACAGAATTTAAAAGAAAGGACCCACGTGTGAAGAAAACCAAAAAGATTTAAAGAAAAGAAAAAGACTTATAAAAGAGAAGGAGAAACCCACGTGGAGAAAAAAAAATATACGTCACGTGTGAATTTAAAAAAAAAAAAAAAAGAAGAAAAGACGGAATTAATGAACATTACAAAAGGAAAAAAGAACTTTTTTTTTTTTTTTTTAAAAAAAAGGAAAAAAATAACGTAGAAGTGACAAGGTAGGTGATAATTTTTTTCTCTTGTTCTACAGTTGTGTATTTTTTTCTCTTCACTGTTATTGATATCATTAATATTAGTATAAGTCTTCTATTATTCTGTGACTGAAATTGTTTATGCGAATGGAGTCTCAGACCATTAAAGTTTTTGGCAGAATCTCACCGCTAGCTTGGTTGATGCATTAAATTCGTAACGAGTGCTTTAAAAAGTGTTGAAAAGGGGTTGGATAGGGCCTATCAAAGAACTCTTTTAGATGATAGATTAAGACAAATAACAAGAAAAAAATTAACAAGCAGAGTAGAAACGTACTACAGTGAGGATTGCAAATGTGCATCCTCAGATAGGTGATAGAGACAGACTAGACGTTGTTGGGGTGTAATAGCAAGTATCACCTCATTAGAAATTGTCCCGTAAAAATTAATAAAAGTGGATGGCACCTACCCCTAAAAGCACATCCGAACAAATTAAAAATAGAGACAAGCATGGGATAGCCCTCAAAAATCAGCACCACGCTTTGTCTAATATGAATGGCAAAACTAAGGAGGGCACACAAGTCCATTCTACGACCTCTGAAAATATCACAGAAAATAGGATAAATACACAGCTATTAAGAGAGAAAACTCCGATAAGGACCTAATACTTCACATAGTGATGTGGATATCGAGGGTACAAATACACGGGTGAAGGTGATAGGAACAATGAACAACTATGTCCCAATAGAAAAGAAAAAGAAAGAGAAATTGAACAGACAGGTGGACGTTAATAATGATAAAAAATAATTTTGGAGAAATGGCTAAAATGGAAAACCACAAATAACTCCAACAGTGAAATGCATCACGAAAGATTCCCCTAAAACAGTAAGGGCTAAAGTAAATACCACACCGTCAGATAGTGACTACAGAGAAATAAAAGAATATGTTCCCCTAATGGAAAGGAAAATAGCTATGCTTAGAGTTGCAATGGAAGAAAGCATTAAAAACGCTGGGAGTACAAATGATTATGTTAGTAGCAGCGAGCTCACCGGGGTCAATCAGTGCTGCCCACAAGGAAAATGATACTCCACCAGACAGCGACTATGAAGATAGCTTTAAAGGCCTGTGGTTCAAGTGTTTGTTCACACAGCAGATACCTTCCAGAAAACTAGTTTTGGCGCTCGGAAATAAATTAGAGATAGATGAATGAAAAAAAAAAAAAGAAAAGAAAAGGATGAGAAAAATGAGTAAAATGAAAAACGAATTACACGGAATATGAGATGGAATAATGACGAAAAAAAAAAGATAAATAAATGAAAAACTGAAAGGGATTAAAATGAATAGATACAAAAAGAAAAGGAATAATAGAGAAAAGAATTATTGACCAGGTGAAGAAGGCGACGATAACGCGTTGCTTGAAAAAAAAAAAAGCTATAAATCAGTATAGGTCTGCAATTGATAAGAATGAAAAATAATGAGTATTTTTTTTTAAATTCAAATTGGGGAGAGTATTTCCAAAAAAAAAAAAAAAAAAAAAAAAAAAAAAGAAAAGAGAAAGAAGAAAAAATGAACAAATAAGTAAGGAAGGTCAGAGCACAATTGTGGAACAAAGAGGAGAATATCACCTGCATTAATGATTTTGTAAATGTTCTTTTACTTTATATATGTATGTGTTTTTTGTATTATTGTAAAATTGAATGCTCGTGTGGCTCTATCGAGAGAGGAAGGTCTATATCGGATAGAAGGGAAAAAAAAAATCTAATGAATAATTACGCATATTCTTGAAAAAAAAGAGATACTTTTGAAAATTTTTACGGGTAAAAATTTTAGAATGATGGTAAGGGAGGAGTGTTGCAATATGACACTTGTGAGCTAGAACTGCTAATGGAAGGAGGAGGAATAAATAACAAAGGCTTAAAAAATAGTGATGACCCAAAAGAGGAGAGCGATGGTTTTGACCGTAGTGTGACCTCGAACGAAGAATTGAGGGGCAAGCGGAAGTCGGGTGTTGACCGGAAGTCGGGTGTTGACCGGAAGTCACGTGGTGACGTGGGGGAAGGAAGAAAGGGTTCGTCCTCTTTTTGCCGGTGGCGGGCCTAGTGTACAGACCTGATTAGTGCCCAGTATTCTAGTAGTGTTCTCTCTCTCTCGTTCTCTCTGCCTCCCCTCCTCCCTGGTAGAAGCCACTAGACGAGCACGTTAATAAAGGCTGGGAGTTGTGACGACATGTTTCTCGTGTTATGATTTTTTATCGGAGTTTTAGTACCGTGAGTATTGCAACGTAACATAGAGGCAGTTAGGAAAAAAAATAAACACAACTCCTACCCCAGCTATGGTTAGCGGAATGAGAACAGGATACCCGCGGGACTAAATAAAGGGTTAGGTTCAAAGTTCCCTGATGGCTCCCGATTACGACAAGAAAGTTCCCGAGTTCGAAAAGAAGGTTCCCGAGTCCGAGAAGGTTCCCGAGTCGACAAAAAATACCTGACGAAGGCCGGAGGGCATATCGGCCGAAACGTTGTACAAATAACAATGAAGATGGGGACAATAGTCCGAATAACGCAGATAATACTAACAGTCGGAATAATCAAAATAATACAGATGAAGTGATATATTCACCTTCTAACTTGACATATATCAGATGGTATAAGACGGAAATCGAGGGAGCCTTTTTCCTTATCGCTAGCACTAAACCAGGGAGATTGTTTTGCACATGAGGTGAAGTGCCACAGGTACCATCAGCTGTGCTACTCATGTGCTGAGTTAGAGAGGGCCGATATCGAACCTGAACCTTGCAGTTCTGGGGTGGAAGCTCTACCGACTTAGCTAAACCGACCCTATCAAAATAATTGATCGTTTGTTAGGTAGAATATTCTGAAAACCTGCCAAGGGACATATTTAAAGTCGTCTTTTAGTCTGACGGACTAAAATATTGATGGTATTTCGGTCAGAAAACCTTTAGCTCCTACTCAATAATGCTCTAGGTCGAGTCACAACCTAATTATGGAATTTATTCTGAAATTAATTGAAAATAAACATAGTAATATATAAATACACTTAGAGAACCATATATATATATATATATATATATATATATATATAATTACAAACACACACACACACACACCACAACACACACACACACACACACATATATACATATATATATAATTGATTCTGCCATCAGTTTTGATATATGAGAGCCCAACAGCTTTCACCAGTTCTAGTGGTTATGTCTCGCATGAGATTTCAAATCAGCCACATATTTGCATACAAGTCCACCGGCAGTGCAAGCAGGAGAAGTAGTATATGAAGTCTCTGTGATAACCGATCGATATTTCGCCTTCTATTCACCTTCTGTTTCAAGATTATAAGATGCTGGGAAAGAGTTTCATCAAACTTTATAGTGACTTTTAGGTAATTTGCTACATAATCCTTTAGAACTCGACCAATTTCTTCAAATGAATCAATATATATATATATGTATCTAGTGTCATCGGGGAGATTTTCAGATGGTCCTTGCTATTATTTGTTGCAAATGGCTGAGAACAAAAAAGAAACGGCAAAATGTGGTTCACAAAAAAAACTCAGGTTTATTTCTAGATATTACACATTTATTTCGCTCGACCTGATCACTAAGTGAAAGTGCGACGCAAATTTACTCTATCCTAAGTGGAAAACAAACAGCCATTCATCCATAAATCATTAAGCCTCCAACCCTAAATGAAACCCCGAACGTCCGATTTCAATTTCCACGATTCACAAAATTTGCCTCCGATTTTAAGAATTTAGACCCGTAAATTGTCTATTATGA
>CM042146.1:7868942-7891442 GCA_023376005.1 Doryteuthis pealeii | reverse complement strand
GCCATTTTTTGTATATATAAATACAATTGCATGTTATTAGTATGTAGATATGGTCAACAGTATTAATGATGTAAAACAAATTTATTAATAATTGAGGTTTAAATAAAAATAAAATCATGGAGAATGGGATGTAAATAACAAAGGGAATTGTGACTTGTATAGTAATATAGTTTCGGTTACAGACAGAAAAACACACAATCTCCATTATAATAAGATGTACAGTAGTGTAGAAATCAAAATGGCTGTTATAAGTTGCAGCCCACGGCCTTGAAGGATGGGTGACAAAGCTTGACCTCATCCTGATCCTTTCCGGTGGATACCGTGAGAATAGGTGGAGGAGACCCTGTTCCGGTTTAGATTAGAAATAGATTTTAGCCAGATCGGCCAAGACCACGACGGTGGTGAGTCGTGTTATACACGCTCCGACTCGATCTACGCAGGTAGTCTGGTGGGGATTTCGAAATAAATATGATCTAAGTAAATATTATTATCTAAAAACTACCAATGCCACAGGGCTTCTGATAAAGAGAAATCCCCAATGGAAGACCAGACACGAAGTCTTCAAGAGAAGACCAGATGCTAGATGAACCTAAGATAGAAAAGATGACCTAGAAGAAGAATAGAAGAAAGTAAAGAGGTATGCAACATTTTATTTTTGTGTTTGTTTTACAGTATATTTGTAAGAATTAACATGGATCTAACCTTTATTTTAAGGAGTAATGTCTCCTTGGGGCCGGGTTAACTCAGTCGGTAGAGCGTTCGGCTAGAAACCACAAGGTTCCTAGTTCGATACCGGTCCCCTCCAACTCAGCGTATAAGTAGCACAGGGATCTGTGCGGTAAAGTAAGGAGCTGGTGGTAGGTGTGGCGCTCCACCTCAGATGCTAAAAACAATCCCCTTGGTCTAGCGCTATTGAAAAGGGGATAGACTCCCTCGCTGACTGGCTGATACCGACTTTAGGCTGCCCCGTCGACTTTACTTTTACTTACACACCCTATATATATATATATATATATATATATATATATGTGTGTGTGTGTGTGTGTGTGTGTGTCATCTTAATGACTTTGTAGTATACATAGCTAACAAGGCCTTAATTTTATTTTCTGTCCATTCCTTTATCAAAGAGAACGTTAGTTTCATTTCCCTTTATGATCGCATAGCTCAGCGTGGATCCATCAAGCACTGCCCACATGACCGTTAACCAATATGTTGGCAATTGAAACAATTCCATCAAGAGAACCTTTCACCCAACGGATACCACTGGCATTTCGGTCGTCTAAGAATAAATACTTGCCAAGAATTAGACGCTACTAATCTGACTAAATCTCATTATTATATCATTCTATGACTCTCAAAGTATTGTAAAGCCGATTTTCGAGATCACAGCTATCCCTACTGACCACCGTCTTATATCCAGTTAGATAAATGGTTTAATTTCACCATCTATATTCGAAGACGTCGAAGGGCTTATTAGCAATGACTATTTCTAGGAAGATCTATATTATCTTCCTCTATTGGACGTTGTATTTAGATTTTCTCTGGCTGATACAAAATCTCAGATTTGTAATATATGCACTTTTTTAGGCATTTGTTGCCCCCTCCACACTTGGAAGTTGTGACATAAAGTCATTTTTTTAAAAATGGAGTTAACATGTCTTAAATTCAGAGTTTTCCTCCTCTCAAATTAGTTGTCATACAAAGATTAAAGAAGTCTGGTCATCTATTTATATCGTATTATAATGGAGATTGAGTATTTTTTTTGTCTGTAACCGAAACTATATTACTACTCAAGTCACAATTTCCTTAGTTATTTACCGTGATTTTATTTTTATCTAAACCACAAATATGAATAAAATTGTTTTGCATTATTATTACTATTGGTCATATCTACATTCGAATAACATGCAATTGTATTTATATATACAACAAAATAGCGGTTTACAGTGTGAACGGGAAGGATAATTTGCATATTGATATTAAAAATTTGATTTTAATAAATATGTGTTTAGTATTACTGGTTTCTAATTATTTGGTTTTAACTTAATGAATATGAGCAAAAGTCTTGTGGATACATCTTACGGGTTAAAAGGTTTGGCGAACGAAAGTTCATTCGGGTCTCGAACCCGGTCAGAGGTAGCTGTTACGGTATAGCCACACTGATGAAAGGTGATACCTTGAAACACGTGTCTGTGGATTACTTATTTATTATATATATATATATATATATATATATATATATATATATGAAGAGATGGAAGTGAATCCGACGGTATGTAGTATATTAAGAAAATTGAAAAAAACACAGGTTTAAATAAGTTGAGTGGTAAGTTTATTGGCCAACGCTGCAGTGCTTCGTTCTATTAATTAGATCATCTTCAGGGTATTTGTTGGTATAAGAAGGGTGATAAAAAATGTTATCACAGAATAACAAGAAAAGCAAGCGATAGTCCTTGTTTATCAATCTGTTCAAAATTTGAAATCTGAAGAAAGGACGCTGAAAAATGGATGGTTTGAAATGTGACGTCAAATATTCTCTTTTACGGTGTGAGTATGAGAGTGTGTGAGTGTGTGTATTGAGAAAAGGCATTGTGCATTTTTAGGTGTTTTGTGTGTGTGGTTGTGCATATATATATATATATATATATATATATATATATATATATATATATTCCTCTATTAACCTATCTATCTATCTCTCTTACAAAAAATCGTCCAGGCTTGCCCCTGAGTCTCGTATCTTACATACGACGTTATGCTGTCGTATTCACACTATGTATTACCATTCTATTGATAGGATTGTGAGTGTGGACTGAGTTTAATGTTTGCTTATGGTAGCCTTTAAGCGAATTAATTACAGATTTATCGGGAATTTTCATTCCACTAGCTTTCCAGTGAGACGATAGATAGCATCATTTTGATTAATAGTGCCTATTTTTGGCAGGGACACACTTTTTTACTTTGGGACAAATTGAATTTTGCGTCTGCTAAATCGCCTTCAATATACCACCAATTAATCAACAAATCCAAGCTAGACATTAAGATCTACCAAAAACATTCTCTCTTTTTTTCTCTCGAGGGTTCTTTCGTATGAGCTAATCTATATTTAATGTTCTACACATTTTCAGCGATGGTAGATGGTCGGGTTCTCCTCTAGCAAGCGTTTAAAACCATCGAGAATCTCCACTTAATGCTATGTTTCAATATACGTGTAACTACATTTAATGTTTTAACAAGTTTTGAGAAAGAGGGTTAATTGGTTCAATCTCTTCCCCATCTGGGTTGCTGGATACAGCTTCTTAATCGTTAACGTCATCATCCTCATCATTGAACCAAGCTGATAGCAGACTTCCATGACGCTATCTCGCTATTCCTCCCTTTCGGTCATCTTGTGTGTAACCGCGTGTGTAATGGTCATCGTCGTAGAAAATTGACTCTGCGACACAAGTTCAAATCCTTCTCCTAAATTAGTTGTCATACCAAGTTGGATGTGAATATGTTCATTTTACAAAGCGCTAATAACCCTAAGAAGATATTCATGGAAATGTTATCCCTCTAATTATCGATCAATAGTAGAGCGGACGAGGCGCTATGACGTAGTCTTGGTGGTGTGTGGTCTAATGGTTAGAATCGCAGAAAATGGACTTGTCAAACCGGGTTCAATTCCTGGATGAAGCTGTTTGCATTTCACATGGCGCTAATAACATTGGCAAAGGTTTGAATCCAATCCTCCTTTCAGCTACGGGCTAATAGCAGGACAGACTGGGCTCTTAAACTATGGCTAAGTAACCAGTCTAGGAGAAAGAAAACTCTGAATTCAAACCTGTTAAAATCCGCTTGAAACATTGCTGTTGTGTCACATCCTGCTCTTGCGGGGGGGTTGGTATATATATATATATATATATTTATATATATATATATATATATATATATATATATATATATAAACATAGTTTTAACAAACAGTCAAGAAGGATAACTAAATTCAAACCAGTTAAAATCTGCTTAATATATCAACCATGCATCATATTCTACCCGTGCTAAGGGGTGGTAAATAAAGGTAAATGTAAGTTCTCCTCACGATATTAAGTATCCTTACAGAGCTGATCAATATAAGTTTTGCTGGTCGGCCTATTCAAGAGTTTACATGTGTAGGTGTCTACAGGTTAACGGATTTCATAAGTACATCCTTACTTCACCAGTAATGTCCAGCATGTCCTTTTTGACTTACTTGGATGGTTTGTGTGATAGGAGGTATGTGGGCGTACAGCTGGTGGAATTATGTTTTCTTTAATTGTTCAAGACAGCACTTACCATAGAATCTTAAATTACAACTGTATTTTAAAATCGATAAAATCCCAAGGCTGTCATCAAATATCATAGTCGCATTAATGATATAGCGGTTGCGCATAAGTATATATGAATCCTTTGACATTAATTTTTTTTTCACAAGTGTTTGGGTTCCACTTTTCCACTCACAGTCACTTGATAAAGGATGAAGGTCAATAAACGGAATAAATCAAAACGGGGACAGAACAACAGCTGGATACTGAAACTTTGGGTTTTTTTGGGGTTTTTTTTTTCAATTTTTGTTCACTTGTTCATTTTTCATGCTTCCTGATATTAAAAAAAAAATCATTCACAAGAACAAATAATCAACTAAAAGATACCGGGGATTTAATTTCTGATAGCTAATAACGTGACGCTATCTATGTAGGGAAATATGTTAATATGATTTTTTCATACGGCCTTCTTTTTCTCATATATATATATATATATATATATATATATATATATATATATATATATATATATTGAATTGTGTAACACCATTAAATTTATATTTAACTTATACACTTACTCGCACACATACACACACACATACATATATATATATATATAGATATGTGTATAAATTTATGTATATATATATATATATATATATATATATATATAATATATGTGTGTGTGTGTGTGTGTGTGTGTGTGTGTGTGTGTGTGTGTGTGTATGTGTGTGTAAGTGTATAAGTTAAATATTTAATTAAAACAGTTACGGACAATTTGAAACCAAAGCCTGCGTACACCTCAGGGATTGCCTTTCACATGTGGCCCTGAGCGTCAAGTGGCTACGGTGCGCAGAGATTTTTAAAAAAAATGGTCAGCTCAAAAACTAATAAAAATAACACTCGTTTAAAGAATATATATGTTTAATTCCTGTTTCATTTTTCGTCACTTCTTTTGTGGCATATCAACTCTTTTTCAAAAACTTTTCTCCTGACGATGAGCTAAGGTCGAAACTTAGACATGAGATTAATAACTATATGTTCTGGAACTTCCTCATCACGGCACCTAGGGACCACACATAGTAGATGTATGTAACTCTTTTTTTCTCTTTTCGACGAACACTGGTGTGTCAATGTGTTGCTGTCCCAAGTATATAAAACCACAAGATATAAAACAGGATGAATATAACGACTCAGGGTTTCAATCCTTTCATCCTTTGGTGACCTGGTGTTTAAAACACGCCTGACCTTTTTCAACTGAACAAATATGTACTGCATGGTATATACTCTAGTTTCGTCACGTGACCCGATCTGTCGTAATAGTTGTTAAGTATCTGGCCGCCATCCTTGGCCAGTTGTAAAGAACCCAAAGTAAATAAGTAAGTAAGTCCCGAGTTATAGAATCCTTTGGTAAGTGAATATGTCCTGTGATATAATCCTATGTTCCGTCGTCCACGAAGATCCAAGTAGTTATGAGTAGGTATGACCAGAAGAGCCAGTATAAATAACATTATCAGCAGCAGAGCACTGCCAGTGATTGGACAATAGGTTGGTCACATGATTATCGCCGAGTCTATAAATAAGAGTAGGCATCTAAGACACACCTTATATACAGAAACGTCAACAATAGTCACATGACTTATCATGCCAGGTAAAGTTAGAAAGTGTTTTTTTTTATAATTAAAAGTTTCCTCTTTATTTATTTCAATGATTCTAAAAAACGTATAGCTTGTAAGACGTACGGTTTTAATGGTGTTACACACAATTCAAAATTTACTCTCAATGTCTTGCGTGATTAACAGGATACAACTCGTTGATTGTCCATTTTGTGCGAATTGTGTGCTACATTTTACCTAAACCTTTCATATTTAAAAACAAAAAAGAAAAAGAAAGAAAAATCTATAAAGCAAAAAGCCGTATAAATGTCAGATTCCTGAGTATATACACTAATAAAACGCTGGTATTATCGAGTATCACTTTTTACGATTCATTTGTGTTAGTTAGTTGGTTGCAAATGGAAGCTATAAAATTTTCGAGAGAATAAAGCAAATAAACTAAATTAATGTCTGTGCATCACGGACTAAAGAATGAGAATCAACATGGCAGCGACAGTAAATGTCAATAAAATTACTGTAAAAACTCTCGGTTAGAGAAAATGGCTAACACAGCTTGGAAGCCAACAGAAAGGATGGACAACAATTAAATTTATTGTCAAGTATTTTCTGATTTTTTAACTTCATTTTTGAATTCATAAAATGTATTCCATTTGTTTAGATGCTCTTATTGTTTATTTAAAAACGAATAAGAATCATTTGTAGAGAATAATAATAATAATATATAATAATAATAATAATAATAATAATAATAATAATAATAATAATAATATAATTGTTTTAGGTGACTCACCTATGACACGAACATGGACTTACCCAAAGGGTATATATTTAACAGAGTAAAACTACTCAAACGAGTAATCCCAGCTACTCGTCCTTCGGGACGGGTGGGATGCTAAATTAATAGCGTCGATCCCAGATACCTGCCTCATTGCACTTAAAGGGGCAGGGCTGGGATCGACGCAATTTTTCTACCTACCACCCCATGCGTCTCGGCTTGTGGGTGGTGCCCACATAAAACGGCCTTGTGCCATATCATGTAAAATTGGGACACATGTAAATACCAGTAGTACCAGATACACGTCCTTCGGGACGGGGGTCCAGTGAGCTTCGGCCTCTGGACCGGTGAGATGCTAAATTAATAGCGTCGATCTCAGAGGGCCGTCCCTCCAGGCAATACCTGCCTCATTGTACTTAAAGGGACAGGGCTAGGTTTATTGCCCAGCGCCTGAGGCGCCCCCTTGAGGGGGAATGCCGAAGGGATCGACGCAATTTTTCTACCTACCACCCGAATTGTGGGTGGTCCCCACATAAAACGGCCTTGTGCCATATCGTGTGAAAGTGGGACACATGTAAATAGGAGTAGTACCAGATACATGTTCTTCGTGTAAGCTGAAACAAGGAAACCCTTCCATTGTACGTTGATATATATTGCTGAATACAATCTGTTCCCTACATTTTATACCCGTGTTGAGTTATTATTTATTGACCCTTAAACAGGTAATAATAATAATAATAATAATAATAATAATAATAATAATAATAATAATGTTGTTAACATGCTTATAAATGATGTATGCACAAAGCGGCCACCGTGCTAGAGAATGAAACGCATAAAATCCTTTGAACTTTGAAATAAAGACGCATCAGTTAATCCCGACAAGACGATAAGACTGTAATGTGAACTAACAGAAAGAGAATTTGTCATCTCGTGGATTTTGTCGACACAGCAGACCACAAATTAAAAATGAAAGAAAACAAAAATACATTCACATACATAGACCTGGTTAGGGAACTGAAGAACTGTGGAAAATGAGGGAAAGGTTGAAACAATTGTACTCACTCTCATCAAAACGGTCCATTAGAGTTTGTAAAAAAAGTCTGTATGAATTAGAAATCAGAGGAAAATTCGAGACCATCCAAACAACTACAATACTCAAATTATTCCAGGAAACATTTAAACATATAGTAAGATTAAGGCCTACATAAATCATATAGAAAGAAAAAATGAAATTAATATTTAGCGTAGAAAATTTTTGTGTTCCATATATCGAAAGGAGAATTGAAATGTGGAAATTTATCTTGACACTTTGATCGAACGGAAAGAACTGGGATTCGACGATACTGATTATACTGAAAAACTTATTATGGTCCACAGGAAAATGGTAAAATAAGGATTTCAAGGATGGTAAACTTTCCTGAAATTACTAAACCAACAAGGGAGTATTTGTCTCATACCCCACTTGTATGGACTGGGCACAAGTCCTCGTTTTAACGTGGGCCCACCCACAAGCCGAAGCTCATGGGTGGGAAATAACAAAAATTGAATCGATCCCCTCGGCATTTCCCCTCAAGGGGGCGCCTCAGGCACTGGGCAATAAACCCAGCCCTGCCCCTTTAAATCAAGGGGGCAGGTATTGCCCGGGGGGGATAGCTCCCTGGGATCGACGCTATTATGTGTACCTTACCCTGATCCAGTGGCCGAAGCACACTGGACCCCCGCCCCGAAGGACGAATATACAAGAGAAGTATTACTACACAAGGGAATTAAAGAGAATGTAGTATTTTTGGTAAGCTTGGTCTCATTAATTTATGGACACTTTAAAATGTGTTATTATGAACACAAGATAGAGATCTTAATAACGATTTAAATGAGAGAAAGTATATTTAGATAATTTAACGTTTCCCACTTCAAAGCCTTGACATTGTACATTGATGATAATTTCATATTGCATATTGTTGAATCTATAAGATCGTAGGAACTGTAACATCGCCATCGAAGATTGCTATGTCGGCGATGGTTAATCCTTGAAAGAGAAGAGAAAAACAAATAAACATAACCTGACTAAAGCATAAGGAACGTGTTGTTTTAATCTCTTCGTTCATTATCTGCCATTAAACAAAGAAACCAAACCTCGGGCATATTACTGAGGTCTACATCAAGTGCCTGGAGGAGGTTGTGCTGCCCTGGATCGAGTAGGTGGCTCCTGGATGAACTTATATCTGGCAACAGAATTCTGTGCCATGCCGCACAAACAGGAGAAGCCAGACTTAATTGTCAGAAAATGTCTGTGACCACATCACCCGTTGTAATAGTATTACGAAATACTTCCTCACATGACACAGCACAACACGGCAGCGTAGGAAGAGCATGAACTGATAGCAGACGCTTAGGGATAGAACTACTTACAAACGCTATCCAGGCTAGACTCACATATACATATCACTGTACATTTGCAACATAAATAAATATATATATTTCTATTTTATACGCATCTGTTAAACATAACATTATATAACATATCTCTTCACACCCGTGACATCTAGTCACCTAACTCTCCAAATTGCAATCCTCTTGATATGTATGTGGTGCGGTTGAGCAAGAGACCAACAAAAATCTGTGCAAAACCAAAGATGAACTGAAAACAAGGACAATGGTAGCATTTACCAATTTAAACAAGGGGACTGTCAGAAAGGCTTGCAGGAAATTCTAAAGTCATCTAGAGACTGAGGTTGAAGCCAATGGCGATTTCTTTGAATAGATTTCATCTATAGTATTTCAAAATATGTTCATGTAAATATATCTGATTAAAAGAGATGTCAGCAGTTGGAGGATATGGATAACAACGAGAAGTGTAACTTCAGTTTTTAGTAGAAATCGGTTATTCCTGTATAATTGAATGGTACATCAAATACTGTTTGTCTTTTTGAGTCGCAGCTAATAAAAAAGAAAATAATGAATCCGGAAATTCGACATACACACACATATACACAGAGACACTCAATAAAACATATACATATGTACACACACATACGCATATGCACACACAGAGAAATATATATATATATATATATATATATATATATATATATATATATATATTTGCAAACACGCAAACACGAGAATACAGTTAAAAAAAAGCACACATTTGACCATTTACATCATTTCTGTCATTTTCAAAGAAACTGTTTCGTTTACATGATGAATGCTTCCAGCAAGAAACCATTGGTTGTAATATCGTTCCGAAATAAATAAATAAAAGCAACAACTTTTATTTGTTACTTCATTGAAATATGTATATATATGAGGTGAGGTAAAAGGAAGAATTAACAAAAATGATGACTCAAACAAGTCCAAGTAGGAGAGAAATATTTCGTCCTTCTGACGCGAAGAACTTTCTCAGTCGCAAAATACGTACATTTGTGTTTATAGAAGAGAAATCCTCCCTAACCTCCCTACTCCTCAATTCCACCACCAAGTCACTTTCTCTTCAATAAACACAAATGTACGTATTTTGCTTTGAATAAAAAGTCACATCGACTGAGGAAGTTCTTCGCGTCAGAAGGATTAAATATTTCAATCCTACTCGACTTGTTTGAGTCATCATTTTTGTTCATTCTTCCTTTTACCTCACCTCATACTGTCATAGTTTACTCCAACCCTCCTATCTTCACACATATATATATATATATGAGAGTAAGTAAACAAATGTTGTGTTTATTTGATATGGCTTTTTAGCCGACAATTTTTGGAGGATATGTGCTCAATTGAAGTCATACCTAATTTTGTAAATTAATTAGTTAATAATTAATGAATTTAGGTGAGCATATATGTCCAAATGTAAGGCTAAACAAATCGAGAAAATGTCAATCCCTGAATGTACATTTCGAACACACGGAGCAGTCTCCCAGGTCTATAACCTTGCTGATGAGACATTGTAGGTCGAAATGTACATTCAGGGATTGACATTTTCTCGATTTGTTTAGCCTTGCATTTGAACATATATATGTCCGCCTAAATTCATTAATTATTAACTAATTAATTTACAAAATTAGGTATGACTTCAATTAAGCACATATCCTCCAATATATATATATATATATAGGTGTTCGCAGAACACTCCATTCCTCTTCGGTCCCAAGTGGTGACACTTAGATGGTGAACTATGGAGAATCGGTACGGAGAGCTATATCAAGTCATCATTTTTCACGTTGACCACAGAAAGCAATGTCACATTATTATTATTATTTCAGCTTCTTTTTTGATTACTTATCTTTTCACATCCGTAAAGCACATTGTAAGATTCTTCCTCATTTTTCGTTTTTACTTGTCATTCTAGACAAGTTTGAGTACAAGAAATTCTCCTCGGGTCTCCAGAATTTATCTAAGTATTCTAACTGATTTTATGATGTAGTCTGGATGGTTTTCTACGACCGTTCCACATGGTTGATCTCCAATTGGTAACACGATAACCCTCATGTTACCCAACCTTTCCTCATATCTGAAAATATTCATGCATTTGTCTATCTTTTCTCTTTCTTTCATTTTCATCCGCTGCAACGGTAAAATCCACTACATTATCAGTTATTTTCTCTTTAATTAACACAGTGTTTGTTCTTCTAGCCAGGATTCAGATATACGTTTGCATGCCAAAGCCGAAGAGAATTCTCTGTATTAACTATTAACTCTATCAAAGAACCCTGTGAATTGCCAGAGCACAAATCAATGGATAAATATCATGGCTTTGTCAGAAAAGAAAGGAAAGCGGGAAATATAAAGGTGACAATCGTGCCTATTATCATGGTAGTTTACGCCGTGTATATCACGTTTAGGCGTGTTGTGCAATGGTTATCGTCATAGGAAAGAGTGACGATGAGACGTGTCCAAATCCTGGACGAGGCTTTTACATTTCCTATAGCGCTAATATTCGTGGGAATGATATGAACCCAACTATTCTCCTTTCTACACCAGCTGAATTGGTCACTTTCGTAAATTGTACTGAGGTAGTCATACTACATGATTATATATATATATATATATATATATATATATATATATATATATATATATATATATATATATATAGTAATGTAATATCACTCTCACGGTACAAAATTAGGAAAGTGATCAGTTTAACGAGTGTAGAGTAATATATAAGAAAGCTTAATTCCCAAGAATATTTACTTTCAAAAATTGATACAAGTTTAAGAAACATTGAGTATTTGTCAAAAATCCTTCATCAGGAATTGTTAGAAATGTCTAATTATTAAACACCTACATTCAAGTAAAGTCTATACTCCAGTAATCTGTGAAAATCGTGTTTGATACAGAATAATTAAATTCACATACAGATACAGCGCTAAATATATTGTAATTTTCAGTTAGCTTTTAAGGCCTTCAGTGATCATATCGTATCAAGGGATCCAATTACAATGGCTATCACCACCATCAGCTTCTTGTTCTACAGTTTCTTCAGCTCTTAGGAAAGATCTAAGTATTTTTATATCTTTTAACTTTCTTTCTTGCTATCTTCGTTATCGATTGGAACGACAAATACAGAAGATGACAAGGTATTTTATTTTTGTTAATTAAGTCTGGTCTCATGCTCGGGATTCAGTGATACGTTTGTATCTCAAAGTTGCAAAGGATTCTATGTGTATTAACTATTAACTCTATCAAAGAGACTCGGGGATTTCCTGGAAATGAATAAATGGATATGAAGGCTTTGTCAGCTTTGTCCGAAATAAAATCTTGGAATATAAAGGTGACAATCGTGCCTATTATCATTGAACTAGCGGAAATGATGCCATAGACATTTGCAATTTGATTAGAGATGGCAATGGTATGAAGCAAAAGAAAAATGGTGAAGATCACGAAATTGTTAAAGTTAGGATGTATACATCTGAGAAATTCTGTAATTTAAGGAATTTTTCGCTCAAAGGGAAAATCACTAGACAGTATAGTGATGTAATAACAAATACGTATTACTGCGTATTCGTTTACATTCGTGTTTCTTCTTCTTCCCCAGCTTTACTAATTCTATTTGTTGAAATTCTACTTCTAATGTTACGTCTACTACTGATAATCTTAATACTGCTTCCATATATTTTATCTGTCTGTCTGTCTGTCTGTCTGTCTGTCTCTCTCTCTCTATATATATATATATATATATATATAGAGAGAGAGAGACTTTTATCATTTGCTTGAAGCATTGTGTATATATTAGTTAGAGGGTTGATTTAGAAGGTTATCACAATGCGGGTGTAAAGAAAAAAAATAATAATACGGAAACAATGGTGTTGTGTGTTAAACTGTATTTAATTCTTAAATACAGGTTAACACACAACCCCATTCTTACCGTATTATTATTTTTTTCTTTACACCTGCATTGTGATAGCCTTCTAAATCCACCTCCTAACCTCTCTCTCTCTCTCTCTCTCTCTCTCTCTCTCTCTCTCTATATATATATATATATATATATATATATATATATATATACAACCCTTCTGCACGAGCAGGATGCGACAAAAGGTCAATTTCTTTAGCGGAGTTTAACAGGTTTGAAATCAGTTTTCCTTCTCCTAGACCGGTTGCCTAACCCAAGTTAAAGAGTCCAGTCTGCCCAACTATTTACCCATAGCTGGAGGGAGAGTAGGATTAATACTAGGGAATTATGCAAAAAATTAAATTTTGACATACAACACAATGGTATATGCATAAACCAAAATCTCCTCTTGAGAATGAAACGTACAAAATTCTCTGGGACTCTATATTATTATTATTATTATTATTATTATTATTATTATTTACTCTTTTTGAGTTTTCACATCAGTGTTAGCTGATGGTCTTTCACTGGAGTCTGAGTGACAGCAAGTCTCCTCAGGTCTCCAGGACTCTTCTGAGTATTCTGGCAGATTGCAACAGTGCAATGTTCTGAATGGTTTCAATCCTTCCTCTGATATCCAAACTTTCCAAATCCTTTTCTAATCCTTTTGGGACTGTTCCAAGTGCACCAACTACAATTGGTATAACTTTCACTTTCAT
This sequence comes from Doryteuthis pealeii, assembly GCA_023376005.1. Lineage (NCBI taxonomy): Eukaryota > Metazoa > Mollusca > Cephalopoda > Myopsida > Loliginidae > Doryteuthis > Doryteuthis pealeii. The sequence continues at coordinate 7,877,721 of CM042146.1, read as the reverse complement.
ATTCCATAACTTTTTCAGTTCTCTTGTAAGGTCCAGATATTTGTCAATTTTTTCATTTTCCTTTAACTTCACCCTGTGATCTGCTGGAACTGCAAAATCCACCAGTTGACAAGTTCTTTCTTTTTTGTTAATCAACACTAGGTCTGGTCTTCTTGCTGGGATAAGGTGATCCGTTTTAATTTCAAAGTCCCAGAGAATTTTGTGCGTTTCGTTCTCAAGAACAGATTCTGGTTTATGCATATACCATTTTGTTATGGCTTCCTATTTCTTAACCCATTTCTCCTATTCTTTTATATTATTTTTATTTTATCACTGCTGCTGATGAGTTCCAATTTTACTGCCACTGCAGCTACTACTACTACATTCCACTAAAAATACTTGCACCATTTCTATCGCAGCTAATCTGAATTCTATTTCTACTATTTATTGTACGTCTTTCGTGTTATACTATTTGTACTTCTACTACACGTATATTTTTTTATTCTGTGTACAACTTTGTACAATAATTTTGCAATGTTTAATACAACTTCAAATGTATATACTAGTTCTACGTCTACCACTACTTAGACTACTTATATTTGCTGCTATTACTGTCACTACTACTGCTACTGCCGCTACTACCAGTAGTATTAGTTGTATTAGTAGTAGTAATAGTTACAAGTAAGTAAAGTAAAGTCGTCGGTGTGGGGGCTAAAGTCGGTATCAGACGATCAACGACGGAGTCTATCCCCTTTCCACTAGCGCTAAACCAAGGAGATTTTTTTGCGATTGTTTTAAGCACCACACCTACCATCAGCCCCTTACTTTACCGCACAGAGCTCGGTGCTTACTCATACGATGAGTTGGCGAGAGCCGGTATCGAACTAGGAACCTTGTGGTTTCTAGCCGAACGCTCTACCGACTGAGCTAACCCGGTCCTATATAGGGGGCCGGGTTAGTTACTAGTAATAATTGTTCTTATCCATCAGTTTATTTAGGTTTACTTAAATAATATATTCATTATTTCTATTTACATATAAATAGTCACATATGTTTTATCAAATTAGATTATTTTTAACTCCAGTTTTCGAGTGAATACAAGGATTACATAATTGTCAGTATTATCTGCGTTATTCGGACTATTGTTCCCAACTTCATTGTTATTTGTACAACGTTTCGGCCGATATACCCTCCTTTACATAAAAAGAAGTCAGACGGACTTCGATATACCTATATGTACAAATAACATGAGCACAATAGTCCGAATAACGCAGATAATACTAATCTTCCAGCCTCATCTCAAACATTCAGAGAAATAGTACATAATTGTCGTAGAAAAAAAAATCCTCTACAAATGCGCATTTCTTATCATAAATACAAAAAGAAACGAAAAGGCAAACAACAGAAGGAACAGAACTACCCAGTTAGGAAAGCATAAAAAATCACGGAGAGAAAGAAAGTTATAAATAATGGAATTGTTAGAATTACATCTCTCACATAAGACGGGACACGAACATCAACAGCCAGTAGGTGGCGTGGTCAACGTAGCAAATAAAATTAGCGTGGAAATTGGACTATTGTCCTCATCTTTATTATCATTTGCACAATCTAATAATATAGATGAGGACAATAGTCGAAATAATCCAAATAATTACGGCACATTACCCAACACATAATCAAACGTCATAACATAGAATAAATATACTCAAAATGTGAGCATGTAACGTTAAACAATCCTCATTGTTTCACAAATAGATACCCGGCGTTATATATTTATATATAGATTGTTTTATTCTAATATAATATTTAAAGCTATCGGAACTGTTCCATTTCAAATTGTCTTTCTTTCTTTCTTTCTTTCTTTCTTTTTACTCCTTTAATAAATTTGACGATTTTACATACTTATGGTACACACTCTATGACATTGAATTTTCAGCTCACATCCACTTCCAAAAATTATTTTTACATCGCCCGGAGGGTATCTTTTTATTTTGCTAGTATATGTAAAATATGATATACATATTAAAAAGGACACACAGGAAAACAACAATGAAATATTCTAGAGCAGAGGTTCTTGTCCGTTTTTTTTAAACTTATGATTTATATATATTTACCAACCCCTGCGCACGAGCAGGTTGCGACACAAGGTCAATTTCTTAAGCGGAGTTTAACAGGTTTGAATTAGCGTGGAAATTCGACTATTGTCCTCATCTTTATTATCATCTGCACAATATAATAATATAGATGAGGACAATAGTCGAAATAATCCAAATAATAGATATGTAACTGCATGCTTCCAACTGGTCAGGTATCCACTCGTCACCACACACCCACTGTCATGTGACATTTTCAAGAAAAAATCTGGCAAATAAAAAGATTACTCGGTAACATTTGTACATGGTATCATAATGGTCAGCACGTGTCAACTTGAAAAAGTAAAAACTAAACTCCTGGGGGGGCTAATATAGTGGGGAGGCTATACAGACTTTGACAGAAGTGAAACATGCCAGTTTAGTTCCTGTCAACTGGCAGAGGGTTTTGTGCACACAGCAACACGAGTCGCATGGCTGACGATAAAATGCTTACCGTGTAAGACTTTATATTCTCATTCAATAAGTCTTTGAACAAAAAAGACGAAATAAAGGGGCGTGGTCTAATGGTTAGAGTCATAGGAAATGAACTCGTCGACTAGAGTTCAATTCCTTGACGAAGCTGTTTGAACTTCACATAGCGCTAATGCCCTTGGGAAAAGTATGAATCCAATTTTCCCTCCAGCTATGGGTAAATAGCAGGACAGACTAGGCTCTTTAACCTTGGCTAGGTAACCAGTCTAGGAGAAGGAAAACTCTGAATTCAAACCTGTTAAACTCCGCTTAATAAATTGACCTTGTGTCACATCCTGCTCGTGCGGAGGGGTTGGTAAACATATATATAAATACTAAATATTAGTTGAATCAATTTTCAATGTTGGTTATTCACGTTTCCTTTTTGCATTCATTACATTATGTCGCAGTTTCCTAATCAGTTGTTTTCTGCACACATCATACTAAATACTTTCCCTTTTCATATGCGGATATTCTTATCTCTGTATATCATGTATATAATTCGCTTAAATTTACGCAGTATATAAAATATTCTAAATATCACTTAGTCTTGAATTTTTCTCGCATTTATTATGAACCATGAATTTATAACCAACCAGCGTTTTATCTATAGGCTTATTAGAAGCAGACAGTACCAAGCAAATATAACATAAGTAAATTATTTGAAATGAATACCCCGGAAAGACAAGAAAACCATTGGAAACCAAATTAAGCAGGAAGAACTTGATTAAATTAATAACTATATTATATAGATAGACGTAACAAGAAAAGGTGGGGGTGTGGCTCGTCAGCATTGAGGATTTTCAAATACAGACACTCAGAAAACAAAGAATACAGCAAAATGAGCAAAGAACGATTTATCACATTCAAGAACAGCAAAAGCAAATTTATACCGGGTGGGCCACAAAATACTGAAGCCTTTGAGTTTGAGTTTGAGTTTTGTTTAACGGCATATCAACCCCTGTGGGTCATTTAATGCCAAAAAGTTATTTTGGATTTCAGACTTTAAGGTAGTGGTTCTATGGAGATAATTGGTTGAAGCCTTTAAAAATTCATAATGTTCTTGTTTATAATTCAATTTTCATATTATTGTTCATCTAATATTTTTCATATATTATTTTTCATATATAATAATTGTCATATTATTTTTTCATATATTATTTTTCGTATAATATTTCACATAATACAATTATCATATTATTTTTCATATATTAATTTTTGTATAATTTTTTATATATTATAATTTCATATTATTTTTTCATACATTATTTTTCATATATTATAATTGTCATATTATTTTTTCATATATTAATTTTCGTATAATTTTTCATATATTATAATTGTCATATTATTTTTCATATATTAGTTTTCGTATAATTTTTCATACATTATAATTGTCATATTATTTTTCATATATTATTTTTCGTATAATATTTCACATAATTCAATTGTCACATTATTTTTCATATATTAATTTTTGTATAATTTTTCATACATTATAATTGTCATATTATTTTTCATATATTAATGTTCGTATAATATTTCATATATTATAATTGTCAACTTATTTATCATATATTAATTTTCGTATAATTTTTCATATATTATAATTGTCATATTATTTTTCACGTATTAATTTTTGTTTTATTTTTCGTATATTATAATTTTTCATATATTACAATTTTCTTATTATTTGTCATATATTATAATTTTCATATTATTTTTCATGTATTAATTTTTCTTTTATTTTTCGTATATTATAATTTTTCATATATTACAATATTCTTATTATTTGTCATATATTATAATTTTCATATTATTTTTCATATATTATACGTAATCTAAGCAAAAGAAGAAAATGTTGAAGAACCTAACCAAATGTGGATTAAACTATGCAAAATAAGAAAATCAGAAAGAACAAATCAAAATAATAGAATTTGGTTATTCAATTGCGAGGTTTATGTGACAGAGAACACGAGGTGAATGGCGAACGTCAAGGCCTGTCGTATTCTCAAAGGAAGCGGGCTAGACTTAGCCTGACATGTCGGACTGTAGAATCGAACCCGCTTCCTTCAGAATGCAAATATTGTCACCGAAGTCGAGAAGCTACAGTCCCGGATGTAAGCGCCAGGTGCCCGGATGATAGCTATGAGGATTCTGGCGGTCGGGTTTGGCTCGAGAATCTCGTGTGGTGCGCAGATACCCGGATGTTGAGGGAGAAATTAGTATAAGTAGAAGTGGGGTGATTACAGGAGTCTGAGTCGCGATTTTGAGTTCTTGAAGATTTTACGACGACGGATTTTTCAGCTGCTGAAGATTTTTGAGTTGATAAAGATTTCTTGACGGCGACGACATTGTCAAAGAGTCGAATATTTATTATCTATTCCCCTCTATTTTTTTTATCATTCTAGAGTTTATAATTTTAAACTACAAACATTTTTGGTGTGAGAATAATTTTAAGAAGTTCAGAATCCATGCGCCTGCCCCATTCACCTGCTTTGTCCGTCTGACTTCTTTTTATGTAAAGGAGTGTGTACATTTGAATAAGCTTAAGTCATTGCTACAGATAAAGATGATATTCGAGCAGAGATAAATATTGACCAATGAACGCTCGATCAAATTTATATTAAGTGTTCGTATAAAGGTGCAACTGTGTATCCGTTTAAATGGAAGCGATTTACAAGATATCATTTGTCGCAAATAGCAAAAATATTTTCTTTGACTATATGTTTTGACTCAAGTGATTAGATCATTTTTCATTTAACTGTATTTTTGTTGCATACTGACGTTTTCACAGTACCATATCGATATAATGTTGTATACCCGTTCTTACTTCTCACTCTGGTCGTCTTTTCTTCTGGCCGGCTTTGCTATTCTGATCGTCTATCTTCTAACATCTTGGTCTGGTTTCTTCTAAGGTCTTCTGTTGCTATGTTCCTGCTGGCTGGTCGTCCTGGATTCATTTCTTAGTCTTGTTACCAAGACATTCATCAACCACAAGAACATTTTACTTATATAAACTTTTATTTCATTAACTATACATTTCACGTAACTAAATATCTGACTAACATAGCGCGCGCGAGTCCCAGCCTTAGGCAGAGCACAAAATGGCCGACTGCTCTGCCTGACGTCCAACTGCAAACTGGGGACTCTGAAAAAGGTCCCACGTGACTTCACATATTTGGAGGGCTTCTGTAATTTTCCATAGAAGGACCCGGCCATGGTATAAAAGGGGTCATCCCATCAGAATTACAGGGGATTGACAATAATCTTATGCAACCGCATAGATTATGTAACATTTTTTCGGACATTCTGTACACGGATAAATAGGAAAATCTGAAATATTAAATTGAGGATACAAATGAAAATATGAAGAAAAACAACTATACAAGCACTCCAGAATACAAGCGAAATAAACCGCGCACGAGATGACATTGCTATAATACTATAAGCACACATGAGCAGAATGTAGTGTGACAATAATAAAGATTTGTTATTACGAAAATGCGGATAATTTTTTATTCTCCCTCGTATATTCAGAGGATGTATTTATTTATTTATGAATGAATGAATAGTTATGTCCAATCTCGAGAGTTTCGTTTGTAATGTTTATTAGATATATGAAACCATCATCAGGGCAATATAAAGGAATGATGTCCTGAAGCTGCATTATGAATTTTTATTTTCAAATGAAAATTTTAAAAAGAATGTCAATTTTTATATAAGTGGGAGTGTTTATGATCATGCCTTTTTTTCCAAATCTCTTTACTGTAGAGTAAAATTAATATTTTGTCCATATGAATCCTTAATGTTGCCATTACTTTCTGCTATGCCCAGCTAAAGAGTTTTGAAGCCTAAAACGAGAAGCTAAAGTGTGTTGCTTCTTACAGTTCTTTGCATAGTCTTGTACACTAATTTGAGAAAGAATGACGAACACTTGTGTTAAAATATATTTTAAATCTTTATTTTCTGAATATCAATAGTCGAAGTTTGTTGAATAAAAAAAAATCGGTTTTGAGGGTGGGTAGGTGGGGGGGTCCACAATCAAGTCTGCCACAAAGTGGTTAAGTTATTCACTGTTCTTTTGTCTTTTCTCACTAGTTCCAACTAAAGTCTTACATCGTTTAGTCTCTGTCGGTGCGTGCGCTGCTCTGATTCTGTCGTTCTCTTTAGATTCCAGCTACTTATGGAAGTAGCCTCCCAACATCCGGGAACCTGAATCAAACCTCGCGTCCACTCAACGCCCAAATCTCATTTTCTTGCATTTGGGGGGACGTGGGTTCGACACCAGCAGGCAAAACAATGTTTTGCTCTCTGACCACGGCAGTAGCCGTGCATTGCCGTTTTGTTCTCCATAACACGAAGACTTTAGCGTTGCATACATGGTATTCATTTATTCAGTTTACCTTTCAGTCGACTCTGTCCCGATCAACATTCGGACTAACCATATAGTAGTCCGCAAATTCCATGTGCCCATGCCTCATCCGTTTCGACACACATGCACTTTTCGGAACCAAGCCTGTTCAGAACCATGAGGTCGACCATAGCTATTTTGTAACCGTTAGTATTTGCCACCGAAATTACTTTCCAAAACCGAACCGCTGTTTGCCCCTAAAATATACGGACTTTTGAGAGTCTACAGTTCTTATGTCTTCACGAGTAAAACCTCATCTACCGAAATACTGTTTATGCGCCCGAGGCTCAACGCACAATTTCCGATTGAGATTGGTAAATTAATATTATTATTCACTAGCCAGAGTTATTCCCGCTAAACGTATGAGACTGACAATCGGGCCCAATTTTACAAACATCGCAAATAGAGATGAACATAAACGTTTCTTACCAAACATCACTGACGAAATCACAAGGACTTGTGTCTTCACGGTGCCGTTCGAATCACTTAGAGTTCGCGATCCACAAACAGCAGGTTCACTAGACAACCATTTTTCGGTGTTAACCAAAACTCGCATTGTAAGCAGAAAATTGGAGCCTACTTGAACCAAAATAACATTAATATTCTCCCACATGAATTAAAACAATTTACCAGCACATATGCATGGACTTGTTAATTTGTACAATAACTTGTAAATACACATATCATCATCATCATCATGTCGCGCGCACAGCACGGATATCCATGACAATCTTTCGCCAACCTTCCCTATTACCCATGGCTCCTGGGAGGTCCTCTGCGCAGCATCCAGAGTCTCCGCATAGTTGGTCAATGTAGGTCCTTAGCGGGCGTCCTACGTTAGCATGTCCATGTGTTGGCTTCCACAGGAGAACGTCGCTTATGAGCTCATCCCCGCTTCTCTAGCAGTGTCCTGCATATCTAGTCCGTCTCACCCGGATGGTTAGTGAGATGGCGGGCAGGTGACCATATAGTTGCTTCTTTGTGGAGTGCTGCTTCCATGACTTGTTCAGGACTACTCGCAGCATTCTTGTGCAGGTACCATCTAGCTTATTCTCGAGGGATATAGACACGGAAAAAAATTATCATTCATTCCGTTTTAAGTTCTCTACCTAAATAATTGTTATTTATTTCATTTGTTATCTATCGCCAAATAAAATGCTGATTTTTAACGCCATCACTTTGTTTGGTTTCCTTTGTTTTAAGTTTTGTGATTTTTTTCAAATGTTTCTAGGTTCGTCATCATTTACCCACGCCCGCAATAACTACTACATATAATCTCCTTTATATTTCTTTGCTTTCTTAACTATATATTAATACTCGTGTTCCTAACTTGACGACAGTTATCATCTTGGAACACTCTCTGGTTAAAAATGAGACCGTCCAGATCATCCACGATGAAATGCAAAACTGCAAATTCTGAATATCTGGTATTGCTTATCTGCCGAATTCTTATTTCTTATGAGTGTCATCACCTCAGCTAAATAATGGACTATTCCTTTGTTATTCTAAAGAAAGAAAGGGGAGTAAAGGACACATAAATATAATAAGGAAGGAAGAAAGAAAGAGAGTATGGACAATATATAGATGAAGAATAATTAAAGTTCCAATTACCGTCGAACTGGGAAGACAAGGCAACAAACGGTTGTAACTTAAATACAAACCCAAATAGTCACAAGGTCTACTGCAGAATGATAAGCATTCAAGCAGCCAATCAGAACTCAAGGAATGGAATCACCCAAATCACCCAAATTCATGAACGGATCATTCTTGATTTCTATATATA
>CM042146.1:7831442-7863942 GCA_023376005.1 Doryteuthis pealeii | reverse complement strand
TTTTTCAATGGTTTTAGGCGCTTGTTTACAATTTTAACGTAACATTTGGGATGGAAAAAGAATTTACCAAAAATCAGGTAATTATCCGATTTTAATGAAATTTTCAGTATTGATTTATCAATGAATTTATAATGCATGAGTTATTTTATTTCGAAAACTTTAATTTAGTATTTTTGCTATGAAAAATTGATATATAAAATTCATTTAAAATGCTTAAGCCTGATGTAAGACACGCAGTGAGGATTGAACTTGCTATTAATTTGTAATGGATCTGAGACTGTAGTTTAATTATGTTTACACCACGATGGAGCATCCTTTTATACGCAAATTTATCTGACATTCCCAAGATAGTCTACACATGACAAAAACATTTCCTTTAGTGTTCCCTACTTTAGTTTCAGTAATATTTTCTCTCCTCTTCCGTTATGCATCTTCCTTATCAATTGCTAATTTTATGTAATATTTTTGGGTATCAGTGTGCATCTATTTGACAGTTTTCTCATGAAATATACAGAAGAATATGTGATGTGTACGAAGAAGTTGTTTTAGTTTTTTTACGAACTTGAGTCGAAAAGACATAATTGGTTGGAACCATGCTGATTTTCAATAAATAAATGGTTTCGAACCTAACAGTCAGTAAATATGGTGCTGCTAACAGTCTTCTGGGACATGAAACGGACGATCACTGTGGATGCCCTTGATAGACGTGTAACTGTACACATCATTTTCTATTGACAAAAATTTAGGCAAAATTAACCTTATTTATTGAATGATTATAGTAATAAATGTTAATTAAATTTCATTAAAAAATAAAACAGATTATCTATCGAAATCTACGGTTCCGCTTCACTCACTTTCGGGAAAGTCGCGTTTGTCAAAATACTTGTTTAAACTGATTGGGATCGAAGTTCAAGGTCTGGACATGTATGCCGAAGAGGATGTGCATCCCTTAAGAAAATATACGTAAAAAGTACCTGGTACCTCTAAATTATTGAGGGGATTATAAAAAGAGGTAAACAAGTGAGTATCTGGTGCTATTAATGTTTTGTCATTTTTTATGTTACCCTTGCAGTTCTTTTTGAATATAACAAAAATAAATTATTCAAAATAATGCTTATAACTCTATTGCAATCTATTATAATGGGGTATGGCACAATTTAACTCTGCTCAAATTCTATTTCCTTGCTTCTTTCTGGCGCAGGAGTAACAATGGCTGTTCTGTAGACATGGTAGCCGGGCGTATGACATGGCAGGTAAAACAAGCTACAATGGTATCGAACTAAAATAGAACACATGGTCGAATTCGCTAAATTTAAACTATAACAAAGGACTTCAAACCCAGTCAGCGGATTGGCGTCAAAATCGGCTCAAACAATGCAAACTTGTTTGACATCGTTCCTGATATTACAAACAATTTGTATAACGTTATATCGGGTGCCACGCAGTAAAGATTTAGTTAGATACACACAGACAATTACCAATTAGGTGATTTTAATCCTCATTATGGGCCGGAGACATAAGATCTTTCTGCGGGATAATCTGGTGTTATTAATTAAGTATCTGGCGTCCTGCCTGGAGAGGAGTTTAACAGGTCTCCATTTTCAAAGGTCCAAGTGAATTTTAGCTTTAGTGAGTGTCCTAAATCTGTGGTCTAACGCCAGATTAATATAACTTTATGTTAGACATAAACATTACAGCGATCGATTCTTTTGCATTTAATTATAATAAAAGGATGTCCAATGTAAATTTGAAGATAATTTGTCTTTGTAAATGAAGATGCTTGATTAACTGCTTGCTTGATTGGTTTCACGGCATGTCAACACTTGTTGGGTTTCGTAATGATGGAGTGAGTCTCTTTGTTCATGTGCGTATATTAATATCGCTCTCTGTAGGTGAGATATTCAACAGAGCACGCATTGACCCAATTGAGACCATCCTATTGCAACGCCGACTGCGATGGTAAGATTACACAATCCGCATGCCAGCAGATAATCACCCAATTAAAGTAATTTACAGGGAACTCACCGATGGCACACGGAGGACAGGAGCTCCCAAAAAGCGGTTCAAAGACCGTATTAAGACAATTCTGAAGAAATGAATCATCACACCTTCAAGCGTGGAAGATTTGGCCTCTAACAGACAGGGTTGGCGAGACACCTGTCACACAGGAGCTAAGCAGAAGTTATCGTATTCATTTTATAATGTAGTGTACCTGTATCTGCCGGATAGTGAGGGAATATATTCCTTTTTCACTAGCGTTAGACTAGTGTTGCTGAGGTAGGGCGCCACACCTACCGTCAGCTCTTTCACTTTACCACATAGATCAGATTACCCAATCCGTGCTCCTCATACGCTGAGTAGGCGGGGAACGGTATCCAACTCAAAACATCGCGATTCCAAGTTCTTCTTCACGCGTTGAGTGAAGTGTACATCAAAAATTGAAATAGATTTCCGTGTTTAAAAAGAAGGAACAAAGATGGAAACGGGAGGAGATTCAACACTATATGGAGAAACTATGAAGAATCCAAATACGTCAACCCAACCAGCAGAGATAAGTTCAGAAGATAGAAGACATAGCAGAAAGTAATAAGAGTACCTATAATAACCACTACACCACGGAGACTCCCCCTAGCACCCTGGGCTCCTAGCTTTAAACATAAGTAAACATTTTAAATGGTGACACCTGTATTTAACTACATTACGGATCACAACATTCTAAAGACAATTTAAAATATATCTAAAATAATAAAAGTATCATAAATACGATCATGAGGCTAAAGAGTTAATAAGCAGGAACTTCATATAATGACATTCGTGTAATTCTTATTATAATGGAGATTGTGTGTTTTTTCTGTCTGTAACCGAAACTAAATAACTACTCAAGTCACAATTCCCTCAATTATTGACGTCACATTCACCATGAATTTATTTTTATTTTAACTTCAATTATTAATAAAATTGTTGTACATAATTAATACTGTTAACCATATCTACATAAAAATAACATGCAATTATATTTATATATACAACAAAATAGCGGTTTACAGTGTGAACGGGAAGGCTAATTTGCATATTGATTTTTAAAATATGATTTTGATAAATATGTGCTTAGTATTATTGATTTCTAACTGTTTGGTTTTATTTTAATGAATATAAACAAACATCTCTTCAATTAATCTTAAAAGAAATCCATTAACAAGAAAAAATAACTGTCATTTTATTCTTTACTTCCTATTTTAACTAAATACTTAAATTAGAAAAATACCAATGAAAGACGAGAGTGATGGAAGAGTAAGTTTCAGTTGTTCTATTTTTCGATTATACTCCCTATGTTTCAAATCTTTTTATCTGCATTCTTATTTAGTTTCATTAGCTTTTCTAATTTAATACGATATTTTATTACATTAAAACTTAAATACTTGCACCCGGATGATTATAAGGAAAAAATAAAACTCAGTTGGCCATATTCTATGAGAGAATCTTTGTCAGCCTAGGAACTTTTTATGTTCCCCTCATAAAATATGAAATTGTAAGGTTTCATTTTGTTTCTATTATTTAGAGTTTTTGGAATCTGGTTCTTATATTTATTGACATATACACAACGTTTTGGCTGATGTGCCTTCCGACCTTCTTCAAGGTTTTCTTCTCAAACTCGGTAACATTTTTTTCGAAGTCATAAGCTTTCATGTCGTAATCGGTAGCATTCACGGAGCTTCGAATTGAACCCTTTATTCAATCTGTCCTCATTCCGTTAACCATGACCGAGTACAAGTTTAAAGTTTTTTTATGGGTAACGCAATGAGAACAGTCTACTAAATGATTCGGTTTGAAGTTCTGTGAAGGCCCCCGATTACGAAATTAACGCTTCAGCGTTCGACAAGGTTACGGAGTTCAATAAGAAACAGCTGGAAAAGGTCATAGGACACATTGGCCGACAAGTCGTGTATATCAGAATAAAGATGAGGACAACAGTCCGAAAAATCTAAATAATACAAGTTATCAAGCTTCATCTATAAAAAAAACACCAGGCACAGTTTCATTTGATATAGCTATGTAAAAGTCAGGAATACATGGTGGAAATTCTAAGGGGTAGTCGCCGTAGACTAATGGATAACATGTTAGACTCTGACATCGAAACAAACGAATCCGAATCCAACTGCGCTATTACATTATTTTTGGGATTAATAAACTTGGAACAGGTATGAACACATTGTAACGAAATAATGAAGGTCCTGACTTTTGCGAGCCCTACTATAGAAAAAGGAGGAAGAAGAAATGAGACAAGGTGAAAAAGCGTGGAGTGATGAACGATGATTTGACCGGAGCGTGATCCCCGAATGGAGAATGCCAACTGGAAGTTTCGGGTGTTGACCGGAACCGGAAGTCACGTGATGACGTGGAACGAGGAAGAAAAATACCAGTCTCTTTCTGCTTTCGGAGGCCTAGGGGAACGGACGGGCCTCTGGACCCTAGTATGGGGTCACCGTAATTTAACAGCTCTCTCTCTCTCTCTCTCTCTCTCTCTCTCTCTCTCTCTCTGCCTTTCCTCCTCTTCGATACAACCCACGAGACGCACGAGACGAGCCTGGAAATAAAAGCTAAGCAGCTTGTGACGATATATTTCTTGCATTGTACTTTTTTATCGACAAGATGACCGCCACGTGTCGAACGCCCTTTTAGTGTCGTAAATTTGGAGGTACGTAGACAAGGCCCGCTATACAACATATATTGCTGTTAGAACGTTACGTGTATCCGTAGTGGTACGGTGAATATATCTCTACCGTCACGTTACAACATCAGCCAGATATGGGTTTAATAGTAAAACTACAATTCCTCTACAAAGATGGCTTTGGCATGAACATAACCCGCGAATATTGATATATCATTAAAAACGGATTTGAAGCGTACTCGTTTCGATCTCGGGGTTTCCCCCGTCGTTATTTTTTATCACTACCTCCTTGTGCCGCAAGTCGGCAGAAAATATACGAAAAACATTGACGAAATTCCATCCACTTGGTTTTAAGGGCTTTTAGTTAGTGGCAGAAATAGCGCCCCACCGATTCCAAGGGATAAATATTTATGTTGATTTTTATTCTTTATTTCTTATCTCAAATACAAAATGAACATGATATTTGGTAGATGTATTGACGCCGTTTTTATTTACTAACACCTACTAATACAGAACTCAGCAATGAACTCTGGCTATGAAAAAGAAGCTTAAAGATGTATGTGTTTGACTGTATGTAATTTTGCGAATGATATATGAATCCAACCTTATAGAAAACATTTTATTTTTTGCTTGGAGAAATAAAAAGAAAAGTGGGAGAGACAGAAAAAAATAGTATTAGCCATGAAAAAGCGTTAAATTGAGTACGATAGAAAAATATACTCTACGGGATGCTGTGTGGTTATACGTCTGTTTTGCTTACGTAGAATATAAGTTCGTGAATAAATATTTATCAATCTCTTCAATGTATAATGTAAATAAAGAGGTCAGATGCTGGCTCTTTCAATTTTGATTCATTGGCTAATTTCATCTGATTCATTTTAGTTTCAATCTACTTTCGACTTCGTTGTCTAGACATTCTTCTATTAGGATCGATTTTTTTTGTTCATTCATTAATAGACACTATAAACCCAACCCTTCCCAACTTTGGCTTCCTTTACCCAATCCCAAAAATTACTCTATTATTCCAAACACACATATATATATATATATATATATATATATATATATATATATATATATATATATATATAGTGTGTGTGTGAACAAAAAGAATAAAGACAATCAGGAATATTTCTTGTAGGTTGTTTATTCTCAACTAGTTTCGACCTTAGGTCATCGTCAGGAGAACATTTCTTATTTGAAGAAATTGTTGATAGATTATTAGAAAAGGAGCATTATAGAAGAACTATAAAAGTTGAAGTGTTTTTGTGGGTTTGACATGCTATTAAAATCCGGCTAGACGAGTGTGTTCATAGTAGCATGTCCATTTGTTCCGTGAAGAACCTCTATGAGGTGGGTTATTATTTTGATGCTCTTATATATGTGAGGTGGGTACATGGGAGTTGTGTGTATGACTGTATGTGTATACATATAAATGTATGTGTGTGTTTACATATACGTGTGTGAATGTGAGTGTGTGTCTGTATCACGGTACTGTGCGCGTGACTTCTAGATTTTTAATTGGGTCAAGAGTGGCTTGTTTGATGCGTGGTGGTCAGTGTTTGTTTATTCAGGTGACATATATATATATATATATATATATATATATATATATACTAGCAAATATATGCACCCTTCGGGTGCAAGTATTTAGGTTTTGATCTTATAAAATATTGTATCAAATTATAAATATTTAGAAAATGATAAACCGAGGGGGTATAATCGAAAAATAGAACAGCTTTAGATTTAACTCTTCTATCATTTTCTTTCACCCCCGTCTTTCATTTTTCCTAATTTATCTATTTAGTTAGATTATGAAGTATTTAATAAAATTACAGTTCTTTCGTCTTGTTTATGGATTTCTTTTAAGATGTATCCCCGAGATCTTTGCTCAGATTCGTTAAGAGAAAACCAAACAATTAGAAATCAATAATACTAAGCATATATTTATTAAACTCAAATTTTAAATATCAATATGCAAATTAGCCTTCTCGTTCACACTGTAAACCGCTATTTTGTTGTATATATAAATACAATTACATGCTATTAGTAGGTAGATATGGTCAACAGTATTAATAAGGTATAACAATTTTATCAATTATTGAGGTTTAAATAAAAATAAATTCATGATAAATGTGACGTAAATAACAAAGGGAATTGTGACTTGAATAGTGATTTAGTTTCTGTTACAGACAGACAAACACACAATCTCCATTATAATAAGTTATGTGTGTGTTTGAGGGTGTGTATACTTATTTTGTCTCGTCTTTTTTTATCGACATGATTTTCGTTTCTGTCCTTAACGTAAATAGAAGGGAACGGCTTTAATAAGTAACGATAAAATCATGTCGTAACAATGTCTATGAAATGAGAATTGTGCGCCCTTATACATACACATAGCGTATATACAGGCGAGACAATATTCCAGAAAATTACGAACTCAAGATCGATACCTTTTTAATTACAGCCAAACAATGATCAAATTTCCTCTAGTAAATATTCTTTGGAATTGTTTGGCTTATATAGTCATCGCTTTTTTATATGCCTCCTTATATATATATATATATATATATATATAATATATATATATATATATATATATGTGTGAAAATAAAATGGAAATTAATCCGACAGTATGAATAAGATATAATGAAAAAACAAACGATGTTTACAACTGAAATAGGCTCATCAGAAGAGAAAGTGTGCAAACCGTTTCGGGGCCAATTCTCTTGACGGTTTTTAAAAAGCAACACTCGGCCCATCCTCAACTAATATGAGGACCCTATTGCGTTATAATGTATCAACCGCACGTGGGTCGGTCATCAACAAAAAACAAGACGGGAAAAAGACCGTTAGTAAAAACAGAACGCTGCTAGTTAAACGTTGGAATTAATCAAAAAAAAAAAATATTTCCCGTCTTGTTTTTTGTTGATGACCGACCCACGTGCGGTTGATACATTATAACGCAATAGGGTCCTCATATTAGTTGAGGATGGGCCGAGTGTTGCTTTTTAAAAACCGCCAAGAGAATTGGCCCCGAAACGGTTTGCACACTTTCTCTTCTGATGAGCCTATTTCAGTTGTAAACATCGTTTGTTTTTTCATTATATCTTATTCATATATATATATATATATATATATATATATATATGATTATATCGATTTAGTGGTGCCTATAGACAATATTATATATATATATATATATATATATATATATATATATATATATATATATATACGTATTAAATATTGATATATTAATTAATCTGACTTTGTATGCACATTTTTATGTGGATTTACTGTTTTTCATGTCGTCTTGTTTGATTAGTGATAATTCTAAAGACAGTAATATAATGTACATAGAAAACTACTATATTTTCGAAGTACACATCATCCTGGTGAAAAGACTAACCACTGTAAATATACTAAAGTGACAGTATCATTCTAGACTAGCAAAGTATCGCCGGCTAGCCGAGGCCTCTTCCCAAAGTTGTCCATTTTTATTGAAACCAGTCCCTTAGAATCCAAGCCCAATGAAACGTGCGGATAATTCACCTTCTGCGGTAGTGATTGTTTGGTTGATTTTAGTTTTGCGTTTCAACCGTTATGCTTATTATTAAGTATCTGACCGCCATCCTTGGCCAGTTGTAAATAACTTAAAGTAAATAAGTAAGTCCCGAGTTATAGAATCCTTTGGTTAGTGAATAAGTCCTGTGATATAGAATCCTTCGGTCCGTCGTCCAAGAAGATCCAAGTAGATGTGAGTAGCTAAGATTTGAACAGCCAGTATAATTAATAATATCAGCAGCAGAGTACTGCCAGTAGTTGGCCAATAAGTTGGTCACGTGATTATCGGCGAGTCTATACGTAAGAGTAGGCATTTACCACACGCCTTATATCCATACGTGGTGTAATGGTTAGCAAAGAAGACTGGCAAACCATGACTAGTGAGTTCGAGTCTCACTGGGCGCCCCTTACATTCGGCCTTGTGCCATATCTAAGCGAAGCTTAGTAAATAACTATATCCACAAATTCTCACGTGGTGTAATGGTTAGCAATCTCGCTTCGCAAACCATTGTTAGTGAGTTCGATTCTCATTGGGAGCCCCATAATCTGGCCTTGTGCCATATCTAAGCTAAGCTTAGTAAATAACTATATCCACAAATTCTCACGTGGTGTAATGGTTAGCAAGCTCGCTTCGCAAACCATTGTTAGTGAGTTTAATTCTCATTGGGAGCCCCATACTTCTGGCCTTGTGCCATATCTAAGCTAAGATTAGTAAATAACTATATCCAAAAATTCTCAACACACCCCCTATTTTGATATAAGGTGGGAGATTCCATTAAGAAATATTAAGTTACAATTTACAATATACAATCATTTCATTAAGAAATTTTAAAATTTATAGTAATAGAATAAAAATACTATTACTTCTAAACCTAATCTTACTAATCCTATTTTGTAAAAAAAAAAAATATTAATTATTATTTTGCTATTCCTAATCTAATTCTTAACCTTAATACTGCCAACATTACTGTCAAAATTAGTTTGTCCTCTTTTTCCTTTTTTTTTGTTTTTGTTTTTGTTTTTATTTTTTTTTTTTGTTTTTATTCTTTTTTTGATTTAAAAAAAATTGTTTGTTTGTGTTAATTCGAAAAATACAATACCATACAGTACAATACAATGCAATACAGTTAGTGAGTTAGTATTTGGTTGGACAAGCTTTTAATGTCATGTCCAGGACATTCATTTTCGGGGTGGGGGTCTTACCCCTCTGCATGGATACAATCGGCCTATTATACAGCCCAAACCGACAGGGCGAAATCATTAATTTAATTTTGGCCCCCAATGATATCTTTTTTAAAAGTATTAAGTTTTATCTTGTTCAATGGTTTTATGAAAAGATTTTATATCAATACGTTTTGATCTCTGGTGTATGACGGGGTTTTTTACCGGTAATATGCTCGACTGATTATCACAATAAATAGTTACAGGGTTATTTTATATATATATATATATATATATATATATATATATATATATATATATATATATATATATATATATATATATAAAGTAAAGTAAGTAAAGTCGTCGGGGCGGCCTAAAGTCGGTATCAACCAGTCAGCCAAAGAGTCTATCCCCTTTTCAATAGCGCTAGACCAAGGATATTGTTTTTTGGACCGTTCCAAAAGCATCAGCAATAATTGGCATCACCTTCGCCATCATCTTCCACAGTTTTCGTGTTCATGCCATTCTTACACAGTAAGTGCATAAAATAATATATATGTATGTATATGTGTGTGTATGCGTGCAGTGTGTGACTGAAACATGCGTTTACATGTACGAATACGCATTCAGTCAACCCTAAAATATAACATTGACTTTTACAAATAGTTAATTGCATTTATACTTTTAATCATATACATTGTTGCCAAAATAAAACAAAATAAAACAGAATTCTTAGGAGATGCATTACGTTTCCATGTTCAGAGAAAAGAATCAATCTATGAAAGAATCTTCTTAGAAGTTTTATTATCATTTTATCTCCGTAACATTAAATCAGATCCTAATTAAAATGGACAAAACGTCAATGAATAAAACCATAAACACAACAAACTCATTTGTCTAAATATATGAGAATATCACTTTTCTGCCCTGTCGGCTGGGGCGTTAGAATGTACCGACTCTGCAGAGGGGTAAGACTCCCCCAATGTGGCCACCTGTTGGCCGTGGGTGGCGACATGCGATGCTTATGGATAGAGCCCAGGTGGATGAGCAGTTCATGACATGCAATACTCCACTTTGGCCCTATCTTGGGCTAGACGGCCGGTCGGAGAGGCCCCCTCCGATCAATCGGCTGGTCACGTCAAGCCCTAGCACATATGATTTTCCCAACCCTATTGCCCTTATGGCAAGCCCCAACCCCTTTTTATCATATGGGTGATAGAAGGCGGTAGCTGCGGGTCTACATGTCCTGGGAATGACGTTAAACTCTATCTGATGGTGAGGTTCCAGTTTTGGAGGTTTGTGGAATGTGGAGCACCCCTTCACCACCATTGCACCCTGGTCCACTCTGACCCGGAGTGGTAGTACCTGTTAGGGTCCCATCTATGGGTTAAATAGAAAAATGTATTTATAAAAAGATTGTATTATCCATTAAGAATTGATTTATTTCAAAACTTTATCGGCATTAAATGACCCACTGAGGTTGATATGCCGTAAAACAAAACAAACCAAACCAATATCACTTTTGTACAATAAAACCTTTAGTAGTGTGTACATAGAAACAGTAGCCAAATTATGTAAGAACAATGTAAATTCACCTTTAGCAATGCGTGTTTGCCTCCTACTGCAAGTGAATAACAAAGTAATTTCAAACGAAATAAAAACAATGCTGTTAGAATTCTTTTTATCTGAAGTCTCAAACGGAAACAACGTCTTAAGTCAGCAACTGCATTATTAAAGTCTTCTGACGTTCGTATTATTTAATATACGCATTTTTAACGAGAGATGTGTAGCGGTACAGATATTGTATCTAAAATACAATCAATCAATTCATGCATTACGATATCAGTGACGCGCAGAAAACAGGGAGAAACAAAAAGAACATTTGTTCTATACCCTACTCATTACTTACTTCTATTCTTCTATTCTTCTTCTGACGTCTTTTCTATCTTACGTCTTCTTCTAACATCTCTTCTAGCATCTGGACTTCTCTTGGGGACTTTGTGTCTGGTCTTCCATTGGGGATTTCTCTTTATCAGAAGCCCTGTGTCATTGATAGTTTTTAGATAATAACACAAGACTACGATTTACTTAGATCACATTTTATTTCGAAATCCCCACCAGACTACCTGCGCAGATCGAGTCGGAGCGTGTATAACACGACTCACCACCGTTGTGGTTTCTCGCTGACTGACTAAAATCTAATCTAAACCGGAACAGGGTTTCCTCCACCGATTCTTACGGTATCCACCGGAAAGGATCAGGATGAGGTCAAGCCTTGTCACTCATCCTTCAAGGCCGTGAGCTGCAACTTATAACAGCCATTTTGATTTCTACACTACTGTACATAAATATTAAGAATCTAATAATTATGTAACACATTCTCTCTTTAATGGAAACGAAACAATATTCACCTCATTATTTCCCGCCGTATTCGTACTATCATTTTCCCTTTGCTAAGACTTAAATCATCTGTAGATACTGGATGCCGTCTAGAGGACTTGCCTGGGGCAATGGCCAATAGGGACATATGGCAAAAAAAAGTCAAGAGAATCCGTACTATCAGCACAACTTGATGATGATAAT
Source organism: Doryteuthis pealeii (assembly GCA_023376005.1). Classification (NCBI taxonomy): domain Eukaryota; kingdom Metazoa; phylum Mollusca; class Cephalopoda; order Myopsida; family Loliginidae; genus Doryteuthis; species Doryteuthis pealeii. Next base: position 7,851,959 of record CM042146.1, on the reverse strand, counting down.
ACTAAACAAAAATGGTCCTAAAATTTCAAACTGCTCATTCGATGGGGCTCAGAATACACTGACTGTATCCCTTGCTGAGGGGTAAGATACCACTTTCCCCCAAAAAACATGGTGTCCTAGGTAAAACACTTAACAGCTTCTGATGGTAAGACTCCAGTCTGAAGAACTGTAGAGTAACCCTTTTTTGCCATTACTCTCATGTCCACTCTGCAAAGATATTTTTTCCAAGTTTATATTATATTTATTTTTAAAAATATTTTTGTCTTTTATCTGTGACTTAAAATTTGTTTACATGAACATGAAATATGACTAGCTGTTAACAGTCAGTTAGGATATGAGATAAGGAAAGATGAATAATTTTGAAGAGTGTACCCAGTAAACATGACTGATAAAAGCACAAAGAATTACAATAGGAAGAAATGTTACATAATCTATGCGGTTGCATAAGATTATTGTCAATCCCCTGTATTTCTAATGGGATGGCCCTTTTCATATCACGGGCGGGACTTTCCATGGAATAGTACAGAAAGCCCGCGAAATACGTGAAGTCACGTGGGACCTGGTTGGGTCCTCAGTTTTCAGTTTGGACGTCTAGCAGAGAAGATGTCCTGCCTTAACTGAAACTCACTGCATACGCGCGCTATGTTAGTCAGATGTTTAGTTACATGAAATGTTTAGTTAATGAAAATAAAAAGCTTAAGAAAATAATACGATTTTGTGGTTGGTGAATGTCTTGGTAACAAGACTGATCTAGAAGAAGAAATGAGTTAAGTGCGACCGACCACCAAGACAAAGTCCAAATGTTAGGAGAGACGATATCAAGACCCCAGAAGAAGAATAGAAGTAAGTAAAGAAGGGGATGCAACAGAAACAATAAAACAATAGGAATATCTCAGTAAATGATTATTCATCAAATCAATTAAAACAGAACAGTTGTTTTATGATCAACGAAAAACTTTTTTTTCATAAATTAACGTAACTGTATTAGAATAAGTCACATTCTTAATGAATCTAATATAATAATTGCAAATGTCAATGTATCAGTGTGTCTCGTTTTTTCAACTTTAATTCTCGATTCCGTAGCCCAATGTATTATATTTTTTTTAGAATCAAGCCGATCCCGTGAAAGTTATTTTGTAATATAGTGTGTGCTGAGGTCCAGCACTTAAACATATTGACTCGGTGTAAGCGCGTGGATTAACTCCAGCCAATCATCAGCTCGAATTCGTGGTTAATTAACTATTTAATTACTGATCTTGAAGACCATTCATTTGCACGTATTCGGCATTGACAAACAGACCTGCAACCAAGGATTTTGCTCAATGCAAGGGTTTTATCCAACCCTAAGGGATACAGAGGAACAACCAAAGGATTCTACCCAACACTAAGGAACAGCGATGAATAACCAAAAGTTTATTTACTAAGGATCAGCCACTGACTAACACAAGGGATATCAATTATAAAATGCTCTCACTTGAATGGCCACAAAAATCATAAAAGAAATTCTGTGCTGAATCTGGATCCTCACTCCTGGAAAGTTGGATTCGAATGTTTTAATTACTGTCATTGATTTCGGCGATTTTTTACGTGATTATTTTGAGAGGAATATTATAACATTGTTTTGATAAAATGAAAAAGAAAAACAAAAAAAAAAACTGATAATTTTTTAAAAGAATATTATTCAAGCTTATTAGAATTTACTACATACTCAACGCATAAAGTGTAATGGTTGGACCCGAGTCCTAATAAAAAGGCCTTCGCAGGAGCTATCTTAATTGCCGAATCGTAGAGTGGCTTTTAAGCTATTATCACAATATTTGCTAGTTTGTGGCAAGTCTATCATGGGACGAAGGCGGTTCAAACTTCGATAATCAAGCAAGGTCAGTTAGGCCTAAAACCGGGGATTTTGGAGGTCGTGCTCAAAGCCATCGAGCAAATCCGGCGATTATCACGCGGATAGTTAAGCCGAGGAAGGAATCTCACGGTCCGTTCTTCACTTTAACGACTTCAGCAAAATAATTCTGAATTATGCCCCACATTGCCAAAATATTGCAACACCTTTCCCTCAATCTAGTAGTTTCAAAATAATTCTGAATTATGCCCCACGTTGCCAAAATATTGCAACACCTTTACCTCAATCTAGTAGTTTCAAAATAATTCTGAATTATGCCCCACGTTGCCAAAATATTGCAACACCTTTACCTCAATCTAGTAGTTTCAAAATTTATGCCAATTATCCAACTGAATTATGCCCCACGTTGTCAAAATATTGCAACACCTTTACCTCAATCTAGTAGTTTCAAAATAATTCTGAATTATGCCCCACGTTGTCAAAATATTGCAACACCTTTACATCAATCTAGTAGTTTCAAAATAATTCTGAATTATGCCCCACGTTGTCAAAATATTGCAACACCTTTACATCAATCTAGTAGTTTCAAAATAATTCTGAATTATGCCCCACGTTGTCAAAAATATTGCAACACCTTTACATCAATCTAGTAGTTTCAAAATAATTCTGAATTATGCCCCACGTTGTCAAAATATTACAACACCTTTACCTCAATCTAGTAGTTTCAAAATAATTCTGAATTATGCCCCACGTTGTCAAAATATTGCAACACCTTTACCTCAATCTAGTAGTTTCAAAATAATTCTGAATTATGCCCCACGTTGCCAAAATATTGCAACACTTTTACCTCAATCTAGTAGTTTCAAAATAATTCTGAATTATGCCCCACGTTGCCAAAATATACAACACCTTTACCTCAATCTAGTAGTTTCAAAATAATTCTGAATTATGCCCCACGTTGTCAAAATATTGCAACACCTTTACCTCAACCTAGTAGTTTCAAAATAATTCTGAATTATGCCCCACGTTGTCAAAATATTGCAACACCTTTACCTCAATCTAGTAGGTTCAAAATAATTCTGAATTATGCCCAACGTTGCCAAAATATTGCAACACCTTTACCTCAATCTAGTAGTTTCAAAATAATTCTGAATTATGCCCCACGTTGTCAAAATTTTGCAACACCTTTACCTCAATCTAGTAGTTTCAAAATAATTCTGAATTATGCCCCACGTTGTCAAAATATTGCAACACCTTTACCTCAATCTAGTAGGTTCAAAATAATTCTGAATTATGCCCCACGTTGCCAAAATATTGCAACACCTTTACCTCAATCTAGTAGTTTCAAAATAATTCTGAATTATGCCCCATGTTGCCAAAATATTGCAACACCTTTAACTCACTCTAGTAGTTTCAAAAGCCATTCGTAGTACTAATAAAACTAAATATGCCCTATTCTTTTACAACGAAGATAGATTGATTAGTTTTAACAGCATGTAAACCAATCTGGGGTTATTTTAGGCCTTGTGGTTAGGTAATCACGTTCATTTTATATTCATATTTTCTTTTGCAGTGCAATCGTTCCTTAAGATATTTTCCTTTATGCACATTGTCTAATCGAATACGAATAATGTTAAACATATCTATTTGACACATAGGAGGGGCACCAACAGGTACTACAACCAGATTTGACTTGAGAGTAATGTCAATTAGAGGGTACTCAACACTCCCCAGATCTCCAGTAATAGAACCTGACCTTCAGATTCAGTTTAGTTTCACACGAAACTACCCCTTTTTTAAGGAAGGATCTCTTACTATTTAATAATTGTGTCACCGTCGCATTATTACTCGCTTCTATTATTATTATTTACTCCTTTTGGGTTTTCACATTAGAGTTAGCTGATGGTCTTTCACTGGGGTCTGAGTGACAGCAAGTCTCCTCAGGTCTCCAGGACTCTTCTGAGTATTCTGGCAGATTGCAGCAGTGCAGTGTTCTGAATGGTTTCAATCCTCCCTCTGATTTCCAAACTTTCTAAACCATTTTCCAATCCTTTTGGGATCGTTCCAAGTGCACCAACTACAATTGGTATCACTTTCACTTTCATATTTCATAACTTTTTAGTTCTCTGGCAAGGTCCAGATGTTTTCCCATTTTATTCATTTTCCTTTAGCTTCACCCTGTGATCTGCTGGCACTGCAAAATCCACCAGTTGACAAGTTCTTTCTTTTTTGTTTATCAACACTAGATTATTATTATTATTATTATTATTATTATTATTATTATTATTATTATTATTATTGTGTCACTTATTGTGTTTTTCATACCAGCGTTAGCTACTGGTCTTTTGCTTCAGGCTCAGCAATAGCCAATCTTCTCAGGTCTCCAGGATTCTTCTGAGTATTCCAATGGTAATAATACTGATGTTTGGATGGTCTTGGGTCTTCCTCTTATTTCTAATTCCTCCAGTCACTTTTGCAAAGACTTGGGGACCGTTCTAAAGACACCAACTAGAATCGCTACCAAATGTATCCTCATGTTCAACAGTTTTTGTTTTCTATTCGCTGGCAAGAACTGCGTATTTATTTATACTTTTGTGTTCTTTCATTTTTATTCTGTGGTCTTGCCGAACAGAAAATCCCCTAGATGACAAGTTTTCTTCCTTTTCTTAATTAAGAAGACGTCTGCCGGGGATTAGATAATTCGTCTGTATCTCAAATACCAGATAATTTTATCTATTCAATTCTTTAGGATGGATGCAGGTTTATGCATGTACGATTTAGTAGCACGGTAGAAGCTTGGTTTCTTGCACAATTCTCAGTGACTCACTTCTCCCACCCAGTCGAGTCTATTCTTCTACTCCTTTTGTGCCATCTTGCTGCATTCACTTATTAAATGATTAACAGTTTTGTCTTTCTCTCCACACATTCTACATTTTATTGCATGTGATCTATTTTCGCTTTGATATAATTGGTCTTCATGGCATTGTTTTGTGCTGTTATAATAAGAGATTCAATATCTGTCTGGAGGTTTCCTTTTCTTAGCAATGATCAGGACTTCTCGAGTAAGATCTCACCAGTCTGTATTATTAGTACTAGCAAATATATGCACCCTCCGGGTGCAAGTATTTAAGTTTTAATATAATAAAATATCATGTTAAATTAGAAAAGCTAAAGAAACTGAATAAGAATTCAGATAAAAATATTTGAACAGAGGGGGTATGATTTAAAAATAGAACAACTTTGAAACTAACTCTTCCATCATTTTCCCTTACTCCCGTCTTTCATCGGAAAATTTTCCTAAATTAACTATTTAGTTAAAATAAGAAGTAAAGAATGAAATTACAGTTATTTCTTCTTTTTAATGAATTTCTTTTAAGATTTATCCCCGAGATTTTTGCTCATATTCATTGATATAAAACCAAACAATTAGAAATCAATAATACTAAGCATATATTTATTAAAATCAAATTTTTAAGATCAATATGCAAATTAGCTTTCCCATTCACACTGTAAAACGCTATTTTCTTGTATATATAAATACAATTGCATGTTATTAGTATGTAGATATGGTCAACAGTGTTAATGATGTACAACAATTTTATTAATAATTGAGGTTTAAATAAAAAAATAAAATCATGGAGAATGTGATGTAAATAACAAAGGGAATTGTGACTTGAATAGTAATATAGTTTCGGTTACAGACATACAATCCCACAATCTCCATTATAATAAGATTATTATTATCATTATATTATTATTATTATTATTATTATTATTATTATTATTATTTCAAGGGGTTGACTATTAAGTACTAATTATAGAGTGCATCCACTTTTATGTATTCAATTATTTGCAATTAGTGATAATGTGAATATATGACACGATACTGAGCATAAGTGCCCAGAGGTTGACCTTAAGTGTGTGTTCAAAAAGAAAATCTTTTAAAAAGAAGAATGTTTGTTTCGGTCATTTGTAGAGGCATTTCGGTGCTGTTAAAACAAACCAAATAACATTCGAATTCATAAGGTTCAAAGATCGCACTGACGAAAAAATAGGGAAATAAATATTGCTCCAATTAATTTTGAAAATAATGAACCCGATTCTCCTATTTAGAAATCTACTTTTAGTTTTGAATTTGAAATATTTTTCCTTTTCTTTTTCTTTTCTTTTTTTAATTATTTTTCTCATTGTGTCTTTCTATATAACAAACCACAGTTCCAGTTTTCTTTCCTCTTATCTTTTTGCTATTTATATTTTCAACAACCCTCTCCCCCATCACTTTAAAGTTTTTAATAAAAGCGAAGAATAATTTAGTAATCAGAACAAACACTTAGGGGCAATCACTTCTAATTAGCTCGGCGTGTGCTTTCTGACACGTTTATCGATCGATCGGTGTTGATACTTTGAATATCGATTTGGGTTTTCAGAAAGGTGTTGCCACAGTCATTTAACCCCCGACAGCAGTGCATTAAGTAATGTATAATTGGTCGATCTGAAAATAGATGGAATTCAACTTCAATTTCGCTAGCACTCGCCGGTGGAACCTTTCCATCAATAATACCGCCTTTTCCTTATGCTATTTTCATGATTATATTTATTAAATTAAGGCTTTTCAGTGCATTACTTTAATTAGTTTATTAAACATATTGTCGCAAATGAAAAATCAAACAATTATTTAAATCTATTGTTTTTGTATTGAGAAAGTGATTGATTGATAATCAAATCCTTAATCAAATACTTTTTTTTTCTTTTCGAGAATTAGATCACTGTGTTACTTGGTTGGTTGAATTTTACGGCATGTTAACCCATGGATTATTTAATGCCGAAGACGTTTTTGTTTTATTAATTCTTGCTGGGTATTATTTAAAAAAAAAATTTCCAAAGAAATAATGAACAACTTGGTTGGTGGGTTGGTTGGTTGGTTGGTTGAATTTTACGGCATGTCAACCCATGGGTTATTTAATGCCGAAGATGTTTTGGTTTTATTAATTTATGCTGGGTATTATTTCTAAAAAAAATATTTCCAGGGAAATAATGAACAGATTGGTTGGTTGGTTGGTTGAATTTTACGGCATGTCAACCCATGGGTTATTTAATGCCGAAGATGTTTTGGTTTTATTAATTTATGCTGGGTATTATTTCTAAAAAAAATATTTCCAGGGAAATAATGAACAGATTGGTTGGTTGGTTGGTTGAATTTTACGGCATGTCAACTCACGGGTCATTTAATGCCGACGACGTTTTTGTTTTATTAATTTATGCTGGGTACTATTTCTAAAAAAAATATTTCCAGGGAAATAATGAACAGATTGGTTGGTTGGTTGGTTGGTTGGTTGAATTTTACGGCATGTCAACTCACGGGTTATTTTATACCGAAGATGTTTGTGTTAAATTCATTATTGTTGGGTATTCAATGTGTTCAGAACTCATTTTTATATTTTAGCCCATTTTTCCACGTATTCTCATGATTATACAAATGTAACGTAGCGGCGTCGTCACGGTACTAAATTGCAATAGTTTTATCTTCGTTGTAAGGGATGACAATAACACCAAAGTTATCCTCCAGAAGTTTATTGAAATAATTCAAGCTTCTTAACTTCGAGAGAGGGAGTCAGTTTAATTAATATATTCAGTCTTTAGACTTTCAGTCCTTCGATTAAATTTCTGGGTGACAAGCTTTTTTAGTTGGTAAATATTAAGGCTAGCTTTTCCAACACCAACTACACGAAATCCCGCTCGGCCAACTAACTCGCATCGACTTTCCCGATTACTGACCCCGATCACCCCCACTCTCTCTCCGGCTGACTGACTCCTGGACTGACTGACAACTGACCTGGCTCGAGCCCTCAGTTCTTTTATATTCATAGCTACTCCTACGCATTTTTATCTCTTGATCTGATAACGGGCATTTGTTATATTTCTTTGTTTAATAAAACCGGAAATTCATATTTCCGTTTGTACAATATATAACACAAATGTTCAAAATAGTAAAAAAAAATATATCGTAATAACAATGTTTAATCATTGTTAGAGTTCATTAAAGTATTTGAATAATGTAAGCCTTGGTAGTAAACAAATGAACAAGAAAACATGCACTATTGTTTACCATCCGCAAAGGAATTAACTTTTGGGAAATAAACCAAATAATAAGGCTTGATTTTCTTTCGTTTTTTTAATATCATACCATCGTTCGTAGGTTGTTTAATATCAAATCCATACATGTAAAATAACAGTAATGGTATTATTTAACCAATAACGGGAGGGATAATGGAGCCCGTACCTTTCTGAATGGTAATAATCCGAATGTGAACCTAATAGTGTGACTGGATTTTGAACTCGCTTACCACGATATCACAGTTCAGCACGTTAGCCACTACACCACAGATAACTCTCTCCAAAATTAGGTAAATACAGGACCCGGTAAGGCCTTAAGAGGATATGGGCTAATAGAATTCTTTGCGTATATAAAAAAGATATATGTTTGTAAAAATTTAAAGGCTGTGTAGCCTATTATCGGTATCAGCCAGAGCTTAAGGGAGTCTATCCTCTTTTCACTGCTGCTTGGCTTGGTAGATTTATTTTGTATCTGTGAGGCAGGGTCATATCTACCATCAGCATCTCCACTTGGCCGCACATATTCAAGCGGTGCTACTAATGAGCTGAGTTACCGAAGGTCATTATCGAACCAGGAATCTCGTGGTTTGCTGGGCGGGTGCTCCACTGACTGCGCTAAACTTATGGTATAAAAAGGAACAATCACTAGGCAAAGTATAATTAAATATTAACCTGCGGGATGAATACTTTTGAATAGTATGTATGTGCGATGCCATCCATTTATTGGTTCGACCTAAAACTTTTCAACAACCTGATATGTTTTTTTGTTGCGTACTGGCATCAAATTCTATATGTTATATAGCGGCTTCAAATTCAAGCGGCTAAATCGTGTATCTAGTATACGTTGCGGGTATGTCCCTAACCCTTGTCGATATATGCGGTAGTCGTTTGATGAAATCTACAACACATGGGTATAGTAGGAGTTTGACTTTATTTCTCTTCTCGGCTGTACGTGGTGGTCGGCAAGCGTTGACAATGACTACTACTACTGCTGGGATGGTGAGGTAAAGGGTGGACGAACCTCACTGCCCGCTGGCAGCGATGGACCGTGTCGACGGTCGCTCCTTGTGCTCTGTTCGTCGTCCGCTATCTGACTGACTTGTCGGCTCGAACCTTCAGGCCTTTTATATTGATAGGTACTCCTACGCATCTTTATCTTTTGATCTGATAACGGACCTTTGTTATATATTTCTTTATCTTCTCCCAGCTTCTTTGACCGGAAAGCCTCGCCTCCGTTTTTTAACTTTGTCATTTTTGTCGTCTTTTCTTTGTTTAATTTAGCCGGAAATTCCTATTTCCGTTTGTACAATATACAACATTTACATACAAATAAAATTTGGAACACTGAATGAAAATGCAAACCATGTTGTTGGAAATTAACAATATTTTATTTAACACAGGGTAGAGAAAGTTTCTACCCTAAAAGTGACTTAAGTAACCCACCCGTGTTGTGCATGCGTCCTTCTAGCACGAACCCCAATCCAAAAGTGTCATACCAGAAACTCTACTTCCATGTTCCCATCAAACCCCTACTGATCAAGATGGGTAACTCTAGATTTCGTTATGTCTGGATGTAACACAAACCTTCTTATCGGTATTGTTAAAACGACTGCAATTGCACACATATCAAAGCCATTAGATTGCACTGCACTTTCGACATTGCATTCTCTTATTTCCTGGATCTGAATGTAAATTAAGCTAAAATGAAAAAAGCTAAAGCTGATTTAGTGCTTAAAAATGCGCAACATAAACATGAGTTTATATTTAAATGAGCTTGAATGTTTTTAGGGAGAAAGTATTCATGTGACTGAATCCAAACACTCCTTATGAATACCATTCATTTCATTATCAGTGTTGCAAGTTCCTTATGGACAAGACTCAAAAAGGGGATTTCGTTTAGTTTGGGTTATTCAATGTCATACCATCCTCCTGGAGTTATTTAATAGCAAAGCCATTCTTGTAGAACATTGTACTGAGTATGACACTAAACCGCATCTATTTCTCTGAATGTTTGAGATGAGGCTTGCAGATTAGTATTATCTGCGTTATTCGGACTATTGTCCTCATCTTTATTGTTATCTACACTATTTCTCTGAAAGTTTGAGATGAGGCTTGAAGATTAGTATTATCTGCGTTATTCGGACTATTGTCCTCATCTTCATTATTATCTACACTATTTCTCTGAATGTTTGAGATGAGGCTTGAAGATTAGTATTATCTGCGTTATTCAGACTATTGTCCCCAGACCAGAGGGTATATCGGCCGAAACGTTGTACAAATAACAATGAAGTTGGGACAATAGTCCGAATAATGCAGATAATACTAAACCACATCTAGTTTTTAGGTTCCAATTCTATATCTCTGGGGAGTGTTGAGTACCCCGTAATTGCGATTAATCCCAACTCCCCTCGGACCGGGAGCCGTAGTACTTGTTAGATAAAAATATGTGTTTAAAGAATGTTTTTTTCTGAATGAGATTAAAAAGTTGAATTAAAAAAAAATGAATACCCATGAATGAATGAATTAAAAACGTCTTCGGCATAAAATAACCCAAGTGTTGAGATGCCGTAAAACCAACCAACCAAACCAACCCAACAACAATCCATCCATATGGACAAGTCTCAACGGGGGTTTGGTTTAGTTTATCTAATCGCATATCACCCTTTGTGTGTTATTTAATACCTACTCCATACTTGTAGAAGAACAGTAGTGGTACGTTTTAACCCATAGTTGGGATATGAGATGATTCATAGCTTTTCCAAGGTTACTAATCCGAAAATGAATGTAATAGTGCTACTGCTGTTCGAAATCGCTTACTAGAATATCACATTCCACCACGTTAGGACTGTCTAATGTTGCATTTTAATTTTTGAGTGTATTTATTCTGTTTTGGGTAATGTGATGTAAGCAGTGACGTAATATTTGTTACAGACAAAAACCGTAAGCGAATCTCCATTATTAATAGATATTTTTCGCACTGTTGAAAGGTTTTACGTATTCATATCAGATAGTAATAATTTTAAGAAAATTATACCGTTCAAGCATGTCTATTTATTTGATAATAATCATTTGTTCTACATAGTTATATGGTTTCAAGAAGCTAACATTTATAACACTTAGTAAACAATTATAGGTTCATGTAACTATTTTTTACACATATTTTACAGCACAGTTACCAAAACCAGAGTTTCACTATCATATGCTGTTTAGTGTCATGTGCTGAGATGTGGTGGATTAAACCCCTGCAAGGAATACAGTCAGCATATTCTAAGTTTCACTAACAGGGTGGGTTCCTTTCGAGTTCAATATTATGACAATACTATATATTATACAGTATTATTATTATTATTATATTTTTAGATATTATGATAACACTATATATTATACATTAATACACTTGTATCATACATACATATAATTCTATATAAAAATAAATATAATATATATATATATATTATATATATATATATATAATAATATATATATATATATATATATAGGTGTGAAAGGTAAATGGATATTGAATCCGGCAATATGTGTAGAAAGGTTTGTAGAAAAAACAACAAGATGTTAAAAGTTTTGCTGACAGAAATCTGTTTCGACATTATGAAGATGTCTTTATCAAAGCAACATTGTAAACGGAAAAACGAAATGAATATATCATTAATCACGAGGCACAGAACGCTCTCGATCAGTACCGGAATTTTCAAAAATGTTTTTTTTTTAAATGCGTATTTGTTAAAAATAAAATAATTTTTAAAAATTATACGCATTTTTATCATTAAAAAAGCTCAAAAGCGTTTGCAGTAAAAGTGTATATGAATATCAAAAAATTCAGGAAAATGTATATAGGTGTATAGATATATGTACGAATAAGTATTTAAATATATATATCAATAAATAAATATATAAATATATATATAAATGAATAAATATATAAATATATAAATATACATATAGATAAATGAATATATAAGTACATATATGGGTGAATAGATATATAGATACATATATATAAAAATAAATAAACAAATAAATAAATAAATAAAATCCCTCATGCTTTGATAATTTAGAAATCCACAAAACTTCTCTCTGTGTCAAAATCTTTTCGCATGCGATATGACATCAGTAACGGACTTTATCTGTCGCGTCTGAATGTGAATTTTTTAAAAAGTTTTTTTTCGAACATTTAAAAAATTAACCGCTTTTTCCAACGTATTTCATTTCAAATAAGGATTTACTCTGATGAAGGTCGAATTTTCTTTGTGTGCAGAACATTTCTACATTTTTTCAATTATTATTATTTCATTTCATTTGATTATTTAAAAATAATAATAGTTTGAATAATGTGCACATGGATAAACTCCTGACCGAAACACGTGTAAGTAATATTGATTAAAATATCCTATATTATCCATTTTATACTTTCTTTCCTTTATTCATTTTTTCAACATTAATACACTTATATATTATTCTGATATGAAAAAAGGGAGGAGGGGAGATCCCGAGGCCTACTTGCTAAAGTGCTGGCTGCAGACATCATAGTAAGCGAGTTCGAACTCAAGTCGCGCTATTACGTCAAATTTCTGAATGATGCATTTTGGAATTGCTCTAACCCCCTTGTTGGATTTTTGTAATATAATTATTTACTAAGCTTAGCTTAGATATGGCTCAAGGCCAGAAATATGGAGCACCCACTGAGAATCGAACTCACTAACAATGGTCTGCAAATCTAGCATGCTAACCATTACACCACGCGGATTTTTGTAATATAAGGCGTGTGCCAGATGGCCACTTGTATATATAGAATCGTTGACTACCACGTGACCATCGAAGGCAACCTATTATGCAATCACTGACAGTGCTGCTGCTGCTTTGGTGTATTTATAGAGGCCTGATTCTAATCTTAGCTCACTGCTACTCGGATCATCTAGGATGTCGGACCTAAAGGACACTATCCCATAAGGACTTATTGATTTACTTACTTGTTTACTTTAAGTTCTTTTACAACTGGAACCAAGGATGGCGGCCGGATACTCAACACCCCTCATTCCAAAACTATGGGTTAAAAGGTACCACTGCTGTTCTTCTACAAGAGCGACTTTGGCATTAAATTATCCACGATGGTTGATATACCACTAAAGAATGAAAACAAACCGAACCTTGTACATAGCATTACCAACAAACAGTATACTACTTGGTGAGTAGGCGTAACAAACGGCAGGACAAGCTCAGCAATGTATGTCTGATCAGAATTCTTTCAATGGCACAAAAAGAACAGTTCTTTGTCAGAACACTCAATTCATATTCGTATTAATGAACCTTTTTGTATGAACGCTGCTCTGAATGATTTATGAAAATCAGTTTATTATTGTGGGTAGGGCAATATTTTAGATGTTCTTCGTCTAAGTAGGTTGACAGCTGATTCTTTAGAAAAGAAAAACTATGAGAAAAATAGATTTTCCTAATTGATTACACTTTCTTTTATTTTTCTTTTGTATTTGAAGATCTTCTACGCAATACATACCACTGCAGATTTGGTATTTGTGATCCAATTCCTGATAATTCTTCGCTTTTGTTTCCAGACATTCGTTTTAATTGTGCGTCTTCAGCCTCTCATAAGAGCATTTAGTTAAGCTGAAGAACTGACATTTGAATTTATCTGTTTCAATAATAGAATGTGACAAGAGAAATCATGATGAAGCCGGAGAAATAGTTGGCTGAATTGTAAATAAGACAAATGCTTAACATAATAGTAATTTAAAAGCCGCCTGAGACGTCTTCTAAGTTCAATGTCCAAGCATATCTGATTTAAACGCTCTTCCAAGCACCCCACTAACACACACACAACTACAACAACAACACAATATAGCTGAAACAAGTTAAAATTATCATCATCAGGTTGTGCTGACAGTACGGATATTCATGGCCCTCTATCACAAAGCGTTCAACTGTGAGCTCCTCTACGCAGAATTCGGAATCCGCACAGACCTGACTGATGTTGTACTTGCATGTCAGTCTACACTGGTATTTCCATGTGTAGGTGTCTATACTACTTGAGTTTATTTACCTCGTACCCCAGTTGTACGGGTTAGGCATAATGTCCTATTAACGTGGGACCACCCACAAGCCGAAGCTCATGGGTGGTAGGCACACAAAAATGTGTCGACCCCGTCGGCATTTCTCCTCAAGGGGGCACCTCAGGCGCTGGCAATAAACCCAGCCCTTTTCCTTTAAATCAAGAAGGCAGGTAATGCCTGGGGGATAGCCACCTGGGATCGACGTTGTTAATTTTATTACCTAGCTACTCCAGAGACCTAAGCACTCTGAAGCAGACGCGCTAGAACGTCACTTGAGTACGTTTCTTCATCATCTGTATCCATCATGTGTTTTTCTTAGATGGTTTGTAAGATAGGGGACAAGTGGCAGCAAATCTACTTTCTTGTGGAGTGCTGTTTCCAACAAATCAAATTATAACACTAATAATTTCTCCATTTCCTAGGAATTTAGCAGATGTATGCAGTGGTGATGGTTTCCCGAACATCTAGAGGCGCGCTTCGTGTAACGGTTATCGGTATGGAAAATTGAACCCCAATCCGAGACAAACCGTTGGCTTTTTGCCTTTCCCGTTTAGCTAATTCCCTTAAGAAAAGGTGAATAATTTACCTGTTTTCCAGTCAGATATGGATACATTTTGGGGGCGTAACGTTTTTGCGATTTGGTCATTTTCTGTACTAATTACAGTATAAATAATGAGATAAAAGACAGGACTTATGAATAAAACAAACAAAAAATTACGGTGGCTTTTCTATGAGAAAATAAGTACCGAAAATCGAAAAGTAAAATGTAAAAAATGATCGATAATTAATTTTTTGGAAATTTCTTTTTTACTCATTTCGATAATTATTTAATTGGCTATTCTTATAAAAGAAAAAATTATACATCGATATTTTTTCTGCTTAAAAAGGGGGGCACTTTTTTAATAGAGTTTTTCTTCAAAACTTATTACTTTTTGCACCTAAAATAAGGTTTGCATTTAATAGATATTTATTTCTAGAATCTAAAAATATAACATTTTAAACTTAACATCAGGCTTTTCATATATTAAATGAATTTTTTATATTAATTTTTCATAGCAAAAATACTAAATTAAAGTTTTGAAATAAAATAATTGATGCATTATAAAATTCATTAATTGATAAATCAATTTTGTGGGTTAAACTTGCAAATCGTCGTCAAAATTAAAACGGAAACTTATTTGCACAGTTTAATTACAGTGTATGAATGAACTTTTTTGAGAATAAGGTTACGGTTTAGGGGTTTGGGGATTAAGGTTGTTTTAATTACGTATTGCTTAAAAAAACAATAAATTACTATACATTTAAATTGACCATTAAAATTAATTATTGAATCGCATGGTAGGTACATTAGTCTCAGTTGTTGGTTTAGTATTGCAATGTATAATTTTAATTTAACATGTTCTTAAAAATATTTTTCAACATTAAATGTATAGAAAATTGTTTTTTTAAGCAATCTATCTATCTATTACCTATATATCTATTATTATTATATTAAAGCTGAGAGTTTCACCTTTCAATCTCTAAAGGTTTTTTCCTGGTGAGCTTAATGACATGACATTTATACTAAATTATTCCTTAGTTTTAGGATTACTAAATGTTTGAAAAAAACCCCACTTTAATTGGTTCTAATTAGTCGTAATTTGCAATTAAGTCAAAAACTGACCCACCCCTGTCTTTACATTCTGCATAATTCTCTTTTCCTCTCTATATGCGAGTGAAGGAGAGATGGGATAGTGATTAACACAGACACTTTTAACAAGTCACCGCACGTAATAAAATTCCAATGTCGATTTCCATCGAAATTAGGTCAAATTAGATATACTCAGTTCGTTGAAAAATCCGTGTTTTTTTTAAATACAATTTTGACCCCACGTTTGAAATTTTTTTACCAAAAATCAGGGAATAATCCGATTTTAATTAAATTTTTAGTGTTGATTTAGCAATGAATTAATTTTTATAATGCATCAGTTATTTTATTTCAAAACTTTCTGATTTTTTCAGGTTACTTAACTTTGACCTCCCTATTTTTAGGGTGCAAAATATCGGTGTGGTATATATGTGATTGATACTATTTTCTGCATAAATAAAAAAAAACTAAAGACAGAAGATGTGAATAGGAGAAAAATATTTTTTGAAGAATCCGCTCGGGTATAAAATGAAAATAAAAACTCAAAAATAATTATTGGAGTATTATTTGGGTAATCTTTGCGGAGTTCCGCCCTGGTCTTTGGCCTCAAAAACTGCTAGCCGGTGACTGCTGAAAAAACACACCACCTACGATTGAAGTCCGTAGCCGAAGCGGTGATTTTAGGGTTAAGGTTGGGTTTTCAGTGGAAAATGCACTAAGCTGTTTTTGTTTTGTTTTTCTTTTTTTTAAGTGATACCGCTTCGGCTACATACTTCAATCATTGCTGGTGCCGTTATTCCAGCAGTCAGCGGCTAGCATTTTTTGAGGCGGGAAACCAAGACGGAACTGCGCAAAGATGACCATTATTTGTATTATCCAGACTATTGTTCTCATCTTCATTGTTATCTGTACAACGTTTCGGCCGATGTGCCCCCGGCCTTCTTCAGGTATTTCTTGTCGGACTCGGGAACCATCTTGTAATTGGGAGCCATCATGGAACTTTGAACCTAACCCTTTTATTCAGTCCACGGAGGTATCCTGTTCTCATTCCACTAACCATAGCTGGGGTACAGGTGTTAAGCTGTGTTAATTATTATTCTATGTTACTTCTGCCAGTGGCCAGGATTGAACCTGCAGTCTAGAGATAACTGGCATTTAGAACTGTCTTAACCCAACTCCTTTATCTACGAAGATATGTGTTCTATTGGACAATCCAGTGTGAATTTTTTCAATTGCAAAAGTATGTCTATTCTGTGTGAATAGCAGTTGCAAGGTGGTCAAAGTGTCTGAGTTCACACACAACAGCCGCTATAGCCACTTCCTCGCAGAGTCTGTTTAACACTTGTCAACTACCACTGCTGCTGCTATGCCTTCTTTCCTTCCTCTTTCTTTCTTTCCTTCTTCAAACAGAAAACGTGTCACAAAAGCACGCAAAAATCGCTACACCCTCTCTGCCCAAAATGGGCCACTTTTATAGTGAAAACAGGAGTTGCAATGCACCATGGGCCATTACCCATAGTGCCTTTCAATACCAATAAAAGTGTCTTCTCTGCCCCCCTTCCAATTTTTCGACATTTCTCACTCCGACCGGACACCACGACACACCGCCCCGACCACATTCCTTTCTTCTTCGCTACATTTCTCTTTGCAAGCCATGCACCGGAACCGTTTCGAGTCAGGTAAGTTTGCCTCGTCATTACAATTTATTTTGTAAAAACGGAGTTTAAGTAGCCTCTTGGCGGGCATCTTGATCGAAATTGACCGAAAATATTGTTTTAAATGTATCAAAAATAAATTACATGCGTAATATTATTTTGCTTTTTTTACTGATTCTCATTATGTTACTACATTTCGACTTAGAAATTTGACCTTAAATAATCGGTTCAATAAATTTGAATTCCTTTTTAAAATGAAAAGCAGATGATATTTTCGCAGATCCTACTCTTTTCCCGAATCCCAATCATCTAGCGAGAGCTTAATCGGTGACCCAACGGGTCACGTTTTGTCTAGTATATATATATATATATATAATATATATATATATATATGTGTGTGTGTGTGTGTGTGTGTGTGTGTGTGTTTCTGTGTGTGTATCTATCTATCTATCTATATATCTATATATCTATCTATCTATATATATATATATATATATATATATACACTCACACACACACTCACACACACACACTCTTACACTCTGTGTGTGTGTATCTATCTATCTATCTATCTATCTATCTATCTATCTATATATATATATATATATATATATATATATATACACACACTCACACACAGACACTCTTACATGCACATACACGGGTCACGTTTTGTCTAGTATATATATATATATATATAATATATAATATTATATATATATATATATATATATATATCTGTGTGTCTGTGTCTGTGTGTCTGTGTGTGTATCTATCTATCTATCTATCTATCTATCTATATATATATATATATATATATATATATGCACTCACACACACACACACTCTTACATGCACATACACACACATGTATATGTGTACGAGTCATACTTTCCTTTCTTGGAAAGCATTATCAACCTTTCCCTAAAAGCCTAACCACTTATTTCGTCCCCGCTGATTTTTCTTTCGAATTCAAAGCCCCTAAAAATGGCAAGCACTCTTTTTGTAGCTTCAGTAAATCTCCAAGGGCTTCTTTTTTTATTTATTCGCCAGACACTTCTTAGGACTTTTCTTACAAGACATTACAAAAAGCCGCCTTTCTTTGTGTCGACCTTTTTCATGTTTGTACTTGTTTCCTTCGTCTCAGCTTTTTTTCTCTACTTTTAAATGTTAAATGTATCTTCTAAGTAGAGTCCGGCTGACAAATGCGACCTCGCTATGTTTGAACACACCAAGACGAAGAAGCTGATAGAGTATGTATTTACCGAAGCCGTTAACCACGTATATGACATGACACAAGGTCACAAGTTTGAAGCATCCGGCGAGAATGGAACACAGTACTTAGTTGTAATCGATATGCAAGACTCGCTTGCTAATGTTACTTAATCTATGCGGTTTTGTCTATAAGATTATTGTCAATCCCCTGTAATTCTAAAGGGATGGCCCTTTTCATATCACGGGCGGGAATTTCCATGGATTAGTACAGAAAGCCCGCGAAATATGAGAAGTCACGTGGACCTGGTTGGCTCCTCAGTTTTCAGTTTGACGTCGGGCAGAGAGGATGTTCTGCCTTAACTGGAACTCACACTGCATACGCGCACTATGTTAGTCAGATATTTAGTTACCTGAAATGTTTAGCTAAGGAAATAAAAGTTTAAGAAAATTAACACGGTCTTGTGATTAATGAATGTCTTGGTAACAAGACTGATGTAGAAGGAGAAATGAGTTAAGTGCGACCGACAACCAAGACGAAGACCAAGATGTTAGAAGAGACGACCGAAGAATAGAAGAAGTAAGAAAGAAGTAATGAGAAGGGTATTCAACACTAACCATTATATCACAATGGAACGCCGGAGAAGCTGATAGCGTAAAAAAGATCTGTTCATATAATCGAATATGAGTTATTTGTCCAAGTGGACTCGTGGTGTCGTGGATAGAGGCTTTGTTAGTAAGATGTGGTCCAGTTATATTAATGAATTCTAGTTATACTCGAAATTCTTGATTATCCTAAAGAAAATGCTTGTTGCAAAAATTTATATATAAACACATTTATATGTTTTGGATAAATATATATTTTGCCCATTTTAATTTAGGGGATAAATTAGTTTTGAAGATTGGAGCAGGAAAAGAACTATAGGTAATCTGAACATTAGCTACATAAATGAGAGTAACCTCCCTTTGTTTCTTTCACTTTGAAGAAGCCTTAGGTTTTGGTCGACCATTTTCATTTCACCGTAAATCTACACAGAAAATAAGAATTTGTTCGAATTAATACAACTGCATGTTTCAACACGAACATATCATAAAATGTGTTCTTAATTGTGCTTTACTTACTTTATTTACTTCATTTAATTACTTGAAATGAACTTAATTGTTATTATAAGAACACATTTTATGATATTTTCGTGTTAGAACATGCAGTTGTATTGATTCGAACAATAGTGTGTAGATTTATGGTGAAATGAAAATGGCTGACCAAAACATAATGGCTTCCTCAAAGTGAAACAAACAACGAGAAATTACTCTCATTTATGTAGCTAATGTTCAGATTAGTGATTAATTATCTTGAGGTAGCTTATAATCTAGGTTAAGGGTTGACAAAAAACAATAAAAATAAGCATAAACATAAAACATATACAGAAAAAAGCAAATAACATTTCAAAATTCCAATAAAGTTCACAAGTGGTCTGTCATTCCATGCTATAAGTGTGAATTCTCCCCTCTTTTGACTGTTTGCGGATTCATGGTTCTTTTACAAGGGTCATAATTATTTATCTACGATTTATTGCGTTTATATTCCTTAAATGTGTGTGTGTGTTTAAATACATAATGGCTTTACCACCTGTTTCTATTCTTTTCTGATTTCTACTGGTATCATCAACCTCGCAAATACATTTATATTCATAGATATACATATAAACATATACAACGTATAGACTTCTCAAAAATATATGGATGCTACGTATATATATATATGAATGTTAACCTACACCCACAATACACATACATACCAAAACATACATATATATGTAGTATATTAAGAAATAATGAAAGAACACAGGTTTAAATGAGTTAAGTGATGAGTTTATTGGCCGACGCTGCAGTGTTTCAATCTATTAATCTTCAGGGCATTTGTTGTAAACCTGTATTTTTTTCATTATTTCTTAATATACTACATACCGTCGGATT
>CM042146.1:7816442-7823942 GCA_023376005.1 Doryteuthis pealeii | reverse complement strand
TATTTGGGTGAGGGCTAACACGAAATTGATATGTTCAATTCTCAATGATACCGACAAAAAAGAACGTGTTTATATCTCGTTTTACAGGAAATAGAACTTTATGTATTTCTTCATTAATTCATTTGTCCTACGGAAATAGAGTTTCTCTTCTCAGTTTTAAATTATTATTTTTCCTTTTCTGATTCCAGATATACTGGCCTTTGAAGAGCATTTTTATATTTCAATTGGAAATGTAAGCGAAACCAAAAATGAAAAAAAAAAAAACACCATACCAAAAAGGCGGATTAGAAATAAATTAAAAACACTGTGAGATAAGTTAAAAATACGCATATACTTATATAAAAGGAAATGTGTACATTATATAATGTGTACATATATATATATATATATATATATATATTATATATATATATATATGATTTTTTTGTGAGATTTCAGATGCTTTCCTAAGCATTCTTTCGAAACAGTATCTTTCGCCTAACACGCACACACGTACGCACATGCGCCCACACACAGAAGCGCAAACATGCACACCACATTTATAGTTGACCACCGTTTGAAGTAGCGCTTATCTGATGTGCTCTTGCTAAGTCTTCTAGACGGTATCCGGAGTCTGTCGAGAGCTGATGCATTTAAGTTTTACTGGTCGCCAAACACTGATGGGTTCCCGTGTAAGATTACGCTGGACAAGGTCGGTATTGAGCACACCCTTAGTTTTGCAGCAATGCTCAGGACTACATATCAGCGCACCAACTATCGTGATACTACCAAACATGATAATACCGTACATGCCATATACTGCTGTGTTCCCGTGATATACGCAATGTAAACTAGCACGTATCAAAGTAGATCTCATTTTTTGTCTATGTTTAATATTCAAACAGCAGAAAATAGGGCTGGAAATGTCCCATACTCTTTCTTGGCCATGAGCTTTATTAAACTTTTCATAATAGACTGTCAGCTTCTCACTTTACCGCACATAAGGTGTGCTACACGTGCACTAAGTTGGCGATGGCCAGTATCCGACCCGGAACCTTATGATTTCCGAGGAGGACGCTCTGCCAATTGATCTAAACCACAAATCACTGACTGTATGTATATACCCAACCCTTCTATTACTGGTCAATTTTTAAGTAGAGTAAAGCTAGTTTGAATTCAGTTTTTTTTTTTGCTATGTTTATTGCCTGACCAAGGCAAAAGAACCCAGTCTGTCTTATTTACCCATAACTGGAAGAGAACAATTAAATTCATGTCTTTCCTAAGGGCATTAGCACAAAGTGAAATACAAAAAATGTCCATCACCGTAGAAAATAGACACGGTGACAGGAGTTCAAATGCTGTTTGAGGCTGTGTGCATTTCACATAGGGCTAATGCCCTTGGGAATGTTAATTTGCCAACGATTCTCCCTTCAATTATAAGAAAAAAGCTGTTTCAGCCTGGCTCATTAACCTTGTTATATCATACCAAGGCTAATAGACCAGGCTGAACCAGGCTGAACCTGTATAAGAGAAGGAAAATGTAGAATTCAAATTAGTTATACTTTTCTCCCCAACGAAAACCATCCAAGTAAGATGAATAAGACATACAGGCTGGAGAAGATATAGCAAGTTCATGAGCGTGTTATTGTGGCTAGCTTCATAGGGATATAACAGCGTAGGCCAAACAGGAAAAACCTACAACAATCAGCTTAGTGTAGATGTTGAATGCAGTGTGAAGGATGTAACAGGGATACTTACCAATCTAGAGAGAGTCATGTGTGTTCATGATATCTCAGCGACCATATGATGATGATGATGATGATGATGATTCTGTGACTAAAATGACCCTGTGTCATTTCCTCCTCGTGGTGGAATAGTTGGTTAAAAACATTCGTAAAGGTATTGTGATCTTTTTTGGTTGTCCGTATTTTGACGTTCAGCAATTTTACCATGTTAAAGAATCTTTATTTTTTTCTGTTTTTTTAATGAATTAGTTGCCAACACATTTCGTACCTTACCTTTTTAGATCTCTTTTTTATCATTCATCCATAACTTACGTTGATCATGCATATTTTCTATTAACGTTTGGGTTCTTGTTTTATTGGTGAAGCAATCCTGGGATATTTAATGGGAAACCCAAGAATCACAAAGGCAGTGGCAAAATGGGGCATCCCAAAGGGATTTTCCAAGAACCTTCAATATTCCCAGAGATCACAACCGAATCAAGTGTCGCTTCAAGTTTATCAGATAATTCCTTTCTTTTGATATGTGACTTCAAAGGCAATACACTGATTCTTCTGGGAGCAGTTGAGCTTATAAGGATGAGGTTGAAAGACACCTCACTACGCAACAAGGAAACGTCTGTAAGAAAACAGGTGTCATGGTAAAAGCAAGTGGTGTAAAAATCCTTTACACCCCGTTTCTTTGTTAATATACGTATATAATATACCAGTCCTTGCATCTATGATGCAGACATGTTTCTTGGATGGTTTATCCGTTAGAAAATTAGGTTAGTGATAGATATATAAAATTCATCACAAAAAGGAAAGAAAGTAATGTTTAGTTTGAGAAAGTTTTAGTTCAAAATATAAAAGAAACCTTTTTTTTCTTAAAGGATTTATCTAAATAGAATTCTTACTTGATTAAATGTCTAAATAATTTAAAACTATGTTAAAAATCAATATAAACAATGAATCTATCGTCTATTAAATCATACATCTTATTATAATGGAGATTGTGTGTTTTTCTGTCGGTAACCGAAACTATATTACTACTCAAGTTACAATTCCCTTAGTTATTGACATCGCATTCTCAATGATTTTATTTTAATTTTAACCTCAATTATTAATAAAAGTGTTTGACATTATTAATACTGTTGACCATATCTACATACGAAAAACAGGCAATTATATTTATATATACAACAAAATAGCAGTTTACAATGTGAATAGGAAGGCTAATTTGCATATTGATATTAAAAATGTGATTTTAATAAATATGTGCTTAGTATTATTGATTTCTAACCGTTTGGTTTTATTTTAATGAATATAAGCAAAAATCTCTTCAATGAATCTTAAATGAAATCTATTAACATGAAAAAATAACTGTCATTTTATTCTTTACTTCCTATTTTAAGTAAATACTTAAATTAGAAAAATAACAAGGAAAGGCGAGAGTGATGGAAGAGTACGTTTCAGTTGTTCTATTTATCTATTATCACCACCTCTGTTTCAAATCTTTTTATCTGCATTCTTATTTAGTTTCATTAGCCTTTCTAATTTAATACAATATTTTATTACATTAAAACTTAAATACTCGCACCCGGAGGGTGCATATATTTGCTAGTATATATAAACTTTTAAGAAGCTTATTGAAGTTTTTAGGATGGGAGTTTTTTAAAAAATGAAGAGATTTTTTTTTTCGAAATCCGTTTGTTTGTTGATTTTTACGATATGTCAATTGCTATTTGTTATTTTCTGGTGAAATTGTAAATTTCTTAGAATTTTTCTGATTTTGATTTGATAAATCAATTCAACTAATCACTTTGTATGTGTGTAGGTCCAATTTAGCTCAATTGGTAGTGCATCCACCTAGATACCACAAGGTTCTGGGTTCAATACCGGCCCTTGGCAACTCAGCGCACAAGTAGCATAGCTTGAATTTCTGTGTTAAAGTGGGGAGATGATGGTAGGTGTGGTGCTTCACCTCAAATGCCAAAACAATTTCCCTGGTCTAGCACTAGTAAAAAGTGGATAGACTCCCTTGCTGTCTGGCTGATACCGACAATAGGCTACTCCACTGACTTTACTATGTGTCTAAGTCATTGAAGTTTCATTAAAATTTGTGGCAAATATTAAAAAAAATGGTTTAGTTTTTTCAGTCGTTTTTTTCTGTTTTTCTTTTTTGTCCATTATAATATATACAATAAAAGAGACAATAGAAATGTAATATAGGTTAGTTGGGTTTGGTTTACTTAAAAAAGTCATTAAACACCGAAATCAGTGTTTCTTTTGGAAGAAGTTAACATAATTTTTAATAAAGAATTTGTTTTAATAACAAAGCCTACATTATAGCGTCGAGATTCATTTTCGTTTTACAGAAACATGTATATCTCTAGATGGAATATTCATTTCTTTAGCATCAACAATATCAATGATCCATTTGAGTAATGCACGAGACGTGAGTGCAGTCTCATGTTCTTGGCCACCTTAATACACATAGAGTTAATGAAAATCGTGTCTACCAATTTGAATATATTAATAACTTTAAACAGAGATTTGATTCGGTATTAGATTCAGCATTAGTTGGACTGAAAATGGTTGATATACCGTAACACAACAAAGAAAATCATGTACATGAAGTGTTCTTGTATTATAATTATCGAGATTAATCTTTTTATCTTTTTTCTTTATTTCCTTTTTTATTCGTCTGATTATTTCTTACTGTAGGATTGGATACATAGGATACAGGTTTTATGTGTTCTGCATCTGAACTTAACATATTTTTCTAATCCTACAAATTATCTTATTATAATGGAGATTGTGTGCTTGTCTATCTGTAACCGAAACTAAATCACTACTCAAGTCACAATTCCCTTAGTTATTGACGTCATGTTCCCCATGAATTTATTTTTTTATTTAAACCTGAATTAGTGATAAAATTGTTATACCTAATTGATAGTGTTGGATTACTCTACATACTTATAACATGCAAGTATATTTATATATTCAACAAAATAGCAGTTCACAGTGTGAACGAGAAGGCTAATTTGCATATTGATATTAAGAATTTGATTTTAATAAATACATGCTTAGTATTATTGATTTCTATTTGTTTGGTTTTCTCTTAACGAACCTGAGCAAAAATCTCGGGGATAAATCTTAAAAGAAATCCCTAAACAAGACGAAAGAACTGTAATTTTATTAAATATTTCATAATCTAACTAAATAGATGAATTAGGAAAAATGAAAGACGGGAGTGGGGGAAAATGATGGAAGAGTTAGATTTAAAGCTGTTCTATTTTTCGGTTATACCCCCTCAGTTTATCATTTTCTAAATAGTTTCTAATTTGATACAATATTTTATTACATCAAAACCTAAATACTTGCACCCGAAGGGTGCATATATTTACTAGTCCATATAATGGAGATAAACACTCGTGGTGTAATGGGTATTGTCATAGGAACTGGAGCTGGTTCAAATAATGGACTACGCTGTTTGCATTTCACATAGTAATAATACCGTTTAGAAAGGTATGAATTCAACTATTATCCCCCCAGTTACGGTTAAATAGTAGGACAGAATGGGCCCCAACCTTCGTATGGTAAACGGTCTAAGGGAAGGAAACTTTGAATTAAAACCAATTAAACTTCACTTAAGAAATTGACTTTGTCTTATCTTATGTAGGGTATATATATATATATATATATATATATATATATATATATATATTATGGACTCTCTCGTCGATTTTCGACGCATGAGCGTTCATATATACAATGAACACCCACACGGTGATTTGTTTATAGTGGTGAAGGCTTGTGTTGGACCATCCACACTTTTTGGCACAGTCGATAGGAAAGAATTGGTGCATCAAGGGTTGCCACAAACCCAATCAACGACCGAGCTCAGGAATTTTGAATTCAGAGTTATCCCTCTCCTAGACTGGTTACCTACCCAAGGCTGAAGTGCCCAGTCTGCCCCACTATTTAACCCATAGCTGGAGGGAATTTTGAATTCAGAGTTATCCCTCTGCTAGACTGGTTACTTACCCAAGGCTGAAGGGCTCAGTCTGCCCTACTATTTAACCCATAGCTGGTGGGAGAATATATGGATTCATACCTTTCGATATATATATATATATATATATATATATATATATATATATATATATATATCTTATTATAATGGAGATTGTGTGTTTTTCTATCTGTAACCGAAACTATATTCCTACTCAAGTCACAATTCTTTTAGTTATTGACATCACATTCTCCATGATTTCATTTTTATCTAAACCTTAATTATTAATAAAATTGTCTTACATTATTAATACTGTTAACTATGTCTACATACTGACAACATGCAATTGTTTTTATATATACAACAAAATAGCGGTTTACAGTGTGAACGGAAAGCCTAATTTGCATATTAATATTAAAAAATCGAATTTAATAAATATGTGCTTAGTATTATTGATTTCTAACTGTTTGGTTTTATTTTAATGAATATAAGCAAAAATCTCTTCAATGAATCTTAAATGAAATCCATTAACAAGATAAAATAACTGTCATTTTATTCTTTACTTCCTCTTATAACTAAATACTTAAATTAGAAAAATAACAATGAAAGACGAGAGTGATGGAAGAGTAAGTTTCAGTTGTTCTATTTTTAGATTATATCCCCCTCTGTTTCAAATCTTTTTATCTGCATTCTTATTTAGTTTCATTAGCGTTTCTAATTTAATACGATATTTCATTACATTAAAACTTAAATACTTGCACCCGGAGGGTGCATATATTTGCTAGTATATATATATATATATATATATATATATATATGGGGTATATGTGTGTGTGTCTGTGTGTGTATCTCTGGTGTGTGTGGTGTGTGTAGTAGTAGTAGTAGTAGTAGTAGTTATCAGAATTTGAAATCCCTAAAAGTTGTGAAATTTTAGTAAATACCCAAAGAAGAATTTCAACAAATAATTTACTCTATGCGAAAGAAATGAACCCAGCGACACAGAGTTCAAATCTTGGACGGAATTGTTTGCATTTCACTTTGCTCTAATATCATTGGGAAAGAATGAATCCAACTGTTCTCCCTACAGATATGGATAAATAGTACAGCAGCCTGGGATCATTAACCCTCGAAAGGTACCCGGACCAATAAAAGGAAAAATCTCAATTTAAACCAGTTAAACCCCGCTTAAAAATTGACCTTGTGTCGCATCCTGCTCGTGCGAAGGGGTTGCGTAAATGCATACAATGGGGAACTAGAATGTTTCTCTGCTTTCTTAATTGGTTCACTTATATCATCATGGACTACTATTACAACGGTACCCTTTGAGTCCACGGGTAGTCTACCAGACATTTATAAGTATTGGTGAATTCCGTAAAAAACTTAGCCTAACATTTTCGTCAGTGATTCAGAATTTAATTGATTTTTCAACTTGAAGCGAGAAACCCTACATGATTATAAAAACAAGTCGATGTAAAAACTCAATGAATTAATTAATTCTGACATTTCCAAGTCATGATTACTGTTTTTGTTATCATGGTTAGTTTTATTGTTTAACAGCACATCAACTTCTTGTGGGTTATTTAGTGACATAATTCATTTATACTGGGCATTCAATGTGTTGCATTATCTAAAGGAGTGTGTATTCCTCTATCAGTCAATATATCTATTTATTTGTATGTATGTTTCACACATACATTCTCTTTTTTTTCTCTCTCCCCACCCTCTCTCTCTCTCTCTCTCTCAGAGCGAGAGAGAAAGAGATAGAGAGAGACATGGGATAGT
>CM042146.1:7806442-7811442 GCA_023376005.1 Doryteuthis pealeii | reverse complement strand
TACCCTTTTGTGCTGACCACTAGTTTCTGCGGTCTATGAATCCTAACCAGAAAAGGGTATGGGGAAGTCACTTATAAGCCCTTTTAGAGTTTATGCCACTGGTCGGGACAGGCAACACGATAAGCGCTTTCACATTTCTTTGAGGATTTTCTATTTCTTTGAAAAGTATTCACGGTTATCCATTTATTAACGGTTGGCTTGTTCTCGTTACGACATATTGTATTGGACAAGAAGCTTCCAAAGTTCGACAAAAAAACTCATGAAGAAAGCCGAAAGGCATATCGGTTGAAACGTTGAGTAGATAACAACAGTAAAAGAAAAAAAATCAAATAACACAGTGAATAATACAGACTGGTTGTCTTGTACTCACAGAGGGAAAACAGGATAGCCTACTTACTTTATGCTAATGGGTATTTCAAAAAGATAATCTTATTAGAATGCGAGGTCTTTGCGTTAATAATGCTACTGTTTCCTTGTTCCAATTATCTTAACATGCTAATGATGACACCTTTGTGGAATTACGTGATAATGTGACAAAATTCAGCGTATCTTGGATTCATGTCATTTCCAAATGCTTTGCAACTCATTTCTGCCGACCTTTTCAGCGTACATTTCAGACTCTTATATAAACACGAACAGAGGTGGCACCCTCTTCTAACCCTACTTATTTACTGAATATTGATTGCTCGCAATTCTTTGGATCCTGTCTTGTATACGACTGAATTAGGGTTGAGGTAAAGGTATATCAACCCATCGAGGTTCATTAATGCATAGATTGTAGGGAATCGCGTTCATTTTGCGTTTATATTTACATTATGTAAGGCACACTGTGTAATGGTTATCGTCGTAGTGAATGGATACAACCAGACGTGGTAAAATACTGGACTAAGCTTTATGCATTTCATATAGCACTAATACCCTTGGGAAAAGGTATGAATCCAACAATATTCCCTCTCAATAGTGGGATAGACTAGGCTCTTTAACCTTGGTTAAGCAACCAGTCCAGTAGAAGGAACACTCACAATTCAAACTAGTTAAACTCATGGAGTTGAGCTTTTAACTTGATTTTTTTGTTGAACTGGAAACTTTTTCTAGTTTCACAAAAACTAAGACCCATAAATGTTTGATGGGGGTCTAATTTTGGCAATTTCCATGCTCCAGCCCACTGTGCTGTTCGAATTAAAAATTCCTATTGAATCTTCTGTTGGTGAGTCTATGATTCATCGATAACCGATTATAAGATATCTTATCTGATTATTCAATGCCTAACACAAAAATCAAGGCACCTACTACAATTGTACTCATACGATGATCGATTTGTTTACTTCTGGTACGAAAAATAGATTTAAAACACAGACCAAATAAACTATACATATGTATATGTGAAAAATAGATGGAAATTAATCCGACAGTATGAAATTTAACATTTTTGAAAAGACAAACGGTGTTATATAATTGCAGACAGAAATCTGTTTCGACCACTTCAATAGATCGGTCATCATCAAGAGCAACATACGAGAGAAAGACGGGATGAAACAACCGTTAGAAGAAAGGGTACAAACAAACGCGATTATTCAATGCTGGAATATTTTTTTAAAAGCGTGTTTTGTGTTAAAAATAAAATAAAGTTTATTTTTAAAAATCAGAAGCATTATAGTTCATAATAAAACTCAAAAGAGTTTGATGTAAAATTATATAAAAGTGTATAATGAGTATCAAAATTGTTCGTGATACATTCCATTCAATATATCATGAACAATTTTGATACTCATTATACACTTTTATATAATTTTACATCAAACTCTTTTGAGTTTTATTATGAACTATAATGCTTCTGATTTTTAAAAATTAAAAATTTCTACATAAAGTAAAATAAATCGGCGGAGTACGCTATTATGGGTATCATCCGAACAGCGAAGGAGTCTATACGATTTTCACTAGCGCTGAACCAGAAACTTTGTTTTTGCGTCCGAGGTGAAGCGCCATCAACTTCATATTTTACGTCACAGATCCAAGCGGTGCACCTTATTGATACGCACATACTCTCTATCACACACACGCATATATATATATATATAATATATATATATATATATATATATAATATATTATTATATATATTATTATTATTTATATTTTTGCTTGAAGGCAATTATAATGCATGTATCGTATAAAATTCGATAATTATAGAAAATAATCTTGACAAGTGAATCCCGCAAAGGATGGCTCGCTATGCAGAACACCGTACAGACTGTTTCGACTTTATTAAGTCTCTTCAGCGATGTATACTAACGACTCCCCTCCGACAGGAATCGAAACCGGGACTTCACAGGCATATATATATATTATATATATATATATATATATATATATATATATATAATATATATATCGGGGTGAGCAATATATGACATATTCAATTATAAGAGTTTCGCAGGCTTGAATTGTGAGTTTTCATTATTCTAGAACGATTGAGATACAAGGGTTAAACGGATGGAGAGAGAATAGTTAGATTTATACCTTTCTGTGAAATGCCAAAAGAACAATCGTTCAGGATTTGAACTCGGTTCCTCCTAACCATATCCTTCGATGGTAACCATTGCACCACGAACAACACCTATACATTGGCCTATGAAAAGTTACGTCAGAAGATATAAACTACTTCCAATTTCAAAATCTAATTATGTAATCCCAACTCAAGAATAAACAATATTTGGAACTGATATGGAGTAGCTCCCCGATTTGCTTGTTCCAGTACTTGTATTTGATTTTCATGGATTTGATCAAGTTATAAACAATTGTCTTATCGATATGTTGCCACTTCTTTAGCAATGTTTATTTAAGGGTTCACACTAACTTGATTTTGGTCGCACACTCAGGAGGCGTGTGCGGTTAAAGTGCTCCCAAACGTGTTCTATTAGATTCATGTCAGGACTTTTGGCCACCCTCGGCACTGACTTGATTCCCTAGGCTTCCTTACAGGCGTTATTACACAAGACAAAATTGCTGTAATCAATTGTGGGTAAAATCTTTTCGTAGCGCACTGTATATATATATATATATATATATATATATATATATATTGGCCATGTCAGGGGGATGAACAAAGGCCGCATCTCCAAAGACCTACGGTATAGTGAACTAGTGGAGGGCACCCGACCGGCAGGGAGACCACGCCTACGCTTCAAAGATGTCTCCAAGAGAGACCTGAAGACATGCCGCATCGACATAGCTATGTGGGAGGCTTGTGCAGAAGACCGTGCAACCTGGCGCCTCCTCGTCAAACAAGGAACAAAAAGAAGTAAAGAAGAGAGAAAAAAGCTGCCACAGAAAAGAGAGCTAAAAGAAAGGAGAAACAGCAGCAGCCCCAACACCTACAGAAAGCATCACCTTTTGTTTGCAGTCATTGCACCAGAGACTGCTATTCGAGGATCGGTCTGTTCAGCCACTCACGTAGCAGTAAGAAAGAGAAAGAGAGAGAGAAAGAGAGAGAGAGAGAGAGAGAGAGAGAGAGAGAGAGAAAACTGCGCCATCATCTAAAATGACGGAAGGTTGCCAACAACAACAAAAAAGTCATATATATATATTTATATATATATATATATATATATTTATATATATATATATATATATATATATATATATATATATATATATATATAGTAGGGGCTGGGTTAGCTCAGTCGATAGAGCATTCAGCTAGAAATCACAAGGTTCCTAGTTCGATACCGACCCTCGTCAACTAAGCGTATGAGTAGTACAGGGACCTGTGCGGTAAAGTAAGGAGCTGGTGGTAGGTGTATTGCTCCACCTCAGACGCAAAAACAATCACCTTGGTCTAGCGCTAGTGAAAAAGGGATAGACTCCCTCGCTGAATTGGCTGATACCGACTTTAGGCCAACCCGACGACTTTAAGATGCAACTGTTACCACTGGTTTCCAGGCAGCATTCTTGCTACACTTCATCACGACAAAGCGACTTTTAAGAAATACGTGGACTGTCCCTTTTTGTATATATATGTCTGTACGTGACTTCCGTTTTTGCTGGTGTTTTTTTTAGTGTCGTTCTTGTGTTTCCTTTGATCTTTTTATTTTTATTTCCGTAAGGTCCAATATAAATTACCTATTTTTAAAAGTATTTAAAGTTTCGATATATTTGGTTTTTCTGATTGATTTTGATGCATAGAATTCATTGATACCAAAGAAAGCAATCAATTCTAAGAATTCCCAGAGATATAAGTACTTTAATCACCTATTATAGTGTTAAAAATCTACAATGTCGTTAAAATTTTAGGTGTGTATTTAATTGGCTTTTTTGATAGATTTCGATTTATAGAATTCATTGATTTTAAAGGAAAGATAAGTTCGAAGGATTGGCAGTGATAGGAATACTTAAAAAAAATACTTTATAGTGCCTCAATCTCACAAATTTCATGAAAATTGTCGGTGTCGAATTTATTCCTGACGCTAACCTTTATTGTCTGCACGAGTAATTTTTTTTTGTTTTAGCTGTTTTTCTGGGCAGATCTGTTGTCGCTAACATGTTTGTGTGTGTGTGTGTGTGTGTGAGTGAGTGAGTGTGTGTGTATTTTGTTATTATTTCTTATTATTTTCCCGTTTGGTAATGAGCCTCTAATTATGGTGGTTGCCTATATATATATATAATATATATAATATATATATAATATATATATATATATATATCTTATTATAATGGAGATTGTGTGTTTTTCTGTCTGTAACCGAAACTATATTACTACTCAAGTCACAATTCCCTTAATTATTTACGCCAATTCTCCATGATTTCATTCTTTTAAACCTTCAGTTATTAATAAAAATTGTATTACATTATTAATACTGTTGACCATATATACGTACTAATAACATGCAATTGTATTTATATATAAAACAGAATAGCGGCTTACAGTTTGAACGAGAAGGCTAATTTGCATATTGATATTTAAAATTTTATTTTAATAAATATGTGCTTGGTATTATTGA
>CM042146.1:7793942-7801442 GCA_023376005.1 Doryteuthis pealeii | reverse complement strand
ATTAGTGTGTTAATAGATATGTGTATGTTAAATAGAACTATGAGTAACCATATGATTACAGACAACTAAAAGAATGCAATTGTAATATAGTATTGAGAATACAGTGATGATTTTAATAAAGCCTTTAGAAATGAATCAAATTTCGGTAGTAAATAATCAAATATGAATATGTAAACTGTTGAATAGATAAACTAAACCGAAACATTATATAAGGGCCGGTTTAGCTCAGTCTCAGAACGACAAGTTTCCGGGTTCGATAATGGCCACCGTAAACTCAGCACCCGAGTAGCACAGTTTGCATATATTTTGTAAAGAGGGAGTCTGATGGTAGGTGTGACGTTCCTTTTCAGACGAAAAAACAATCTTCCTGATTATTTACTTGGGAAAAGGATATAGACTGATACCAAAAAATAGGCCCTTCCGTCATCTTTATTAATTAGGTATACTTGAGTCTGCCAACACTGGTAATGAATAGGTGGAAACTTTTTAGCACAAATTCAGAGTCGATCAAAGGACCAAACCTGCTGAGCTCTGTGGGACACCCATTAACAATTTCTGCCGCAACGGATAGCTCTCTTCTTCTGGATAACAGTTTTGAGTTCCGTTCTATGACATTTTTTTGTTGAAGATTAAGAAATTTTCTCCCTTGTGTTACTTTAATAAAGAAACTTTTTGATAAACTTGATTGATTTTCTCTGAATTTTTATATGAGGCTTGATAATTAGTATTTCTTTGGATTATTCAGACTTTGTCCTCATTTTTATGTTTATCTACACTATTTCTCTGATTTTTTTAGATGAAGCTTGATAATTAGTATTCTTTGGATTATTCAGACTATTGTCCTCATCTTTATTGTTATCTACACTATTTCTTGAATTTTTTAGATGAAGCTTGATAATTAGTATTATTTGGATTATTCAGACTATTGTCCTCATCTTTAGTGTTATCTGTACAACGTTTCAATTTGACACATGGCCTAGTGGATAAAGGAGTAGGTTAAGACAGTTCTAAGTGACAGTTATCTCTAGACTGCAGGTTCAATCCTGGTCAGGGGCAGCAGTAACATAGAATAATAATTAACACAGCTTAACACCTCTACCCTAGCTATGGTTAGCGGAATGAGAACAGGATACCCCCGTGGACTGAATAAAGGGCTAGGTTCAAAGTTCCGTGATAGTTCCCGATTACGACTAGTAGGTTCCCGAGTTCGAAAAGAAAATAATAATGATTATTTAAAAGAAAAAGAAAATTGGATTCTTTGGTAGATATTATCCGTGCTGCAATACACCACTTAAATGTATAGACTAAGCGAGGTCGCGTGGTTTAAACCTCAATTAATCGAATACATGGTTGGTTAACAACTTAATCGCTGATACTGAGAATCGTCCATTTGCAATTATTGACGAAGGACTTGCATGACAGAGGAGCACCAAGAAATAACCAAACGATTGATTCATTGATAAAAGATGTTTGTTTCAGACACGCGTAGCTGTCTCTCTCCCTACCCCCTTACATAATAAACGCACACAGCAACTCAAAAAGTTAAAATAATATTCTATCGCCCCTGAAACAAACATATTTTATCAATAAAAATACAGCTGCTTCCTTGTGGGATGCTGTTTCCATGATTGTTCAAGACCATACGCAGCATTTTGTGCAGGTAGCATCTAGCTTATTCTCCAAAGCGGTTTGTTAGGGTCCAGGTAGTGCCAGCATACAGCAGTATTGATATGACCACAGTCTGGAAGAATTGTCGCTTTAACTTGTCAGTGAGATCGGATTTCCATATGACTGATAATTTCTTTGCGGCCGCCCATGCCTTTCCTATTCGTGTATTAACTCGCTTTCTGTGGATAAGATATTACTACCTAGGTATGTGAATTGTTCTACTTACTTAAGAGGCTTACCATCTAATGTGGAGATGTCTCCTTTCTTTTTTGAAACTCATGAACTCAGTTTTATCAGAGTTCACGTAGAAGGCCGATATTGAAACTAATATCTGTTTTGATTACTAATTCTTAAATCGATCTCAACTGACAAGTTAAAGCGACAATTCTTCAGACTGTGGTCATAATCAAATACTCTGTATGGCTGCACTACCTGGACCCTAACAACCGCTTTGAGAATAAGCTAGATGCTACCTGCACAAGAATGGCTGCGTATGGTCTTGAACAATCATGGAAACAGCAAATCCACAAGGAAGCAGCTGTATTTTTATTGTAAAAAATATGTTTTGTTTCAAGGTGGCGAATAGAATATTATTTTTTAACTTTTGAAGTTGCTGTGTGCGTTATTATGTAAGGGGGTGGGAGGAGACAGCTACGGTGTCTGAACAAACATCTTTTATCAATGAATCATCGTTTTGGTTATTTCTGGTGCTCCTCTGTCATGCAAGTCTTCGTCAATAATTGCAAAATGGCATTCTCAGTATCAGCGATTAAGTTGTTAACCAACCATGTATTCGATTAATTGAGGTTTAAACCATGGGCCGATCGCTTAGTCTATACATTTAGTGGTGTATTTGGCAGCACGGATATCTACCAAAAGAATCCAATTTTCTTTTTCTTTTTATAATCATATTATTTTCTTTTCGACTCGGGACTCTGTCGAAATCGGGACTATAGGAAACTTTGAACCTAGCCCTTTATTCAGTCCACGGGGGTATCCTGTTCTCATTCCGGCTAACCATAGCTAGGGTAGAGGTGTTAAAGCTGTGTTAATTTTATTATCTATGTTACCTGGCTGCCACCTGACCAAGGGATTTGAACCTGCAGTCTAGAAGATTAACTGGTCACTTAGAACTGTCTTAACCTACTCCTTATCCACTAAGGCCCAATGTGTCAAATTGAAAAACGTTGTACAGATAAACACTAAAGATGAGGACAATAGCTCTGAATAATCCAAATAATACTAATTATCAAGCTTCACTAAAAAATTCAGAGGAAATAGTGTAGATAACAATAAAGATGAAGGACAATAAGTCTGAATAATCCAAAAATACTAATTACAGCTTATCTAAAAAAATTCAGAGAAATAAGTGTAGATAAAAAAAAATTGAGGACAATATGTTGATAATCAAAGAAATAACTAATTATCAAAGCCTCATATAAAATTCAGAGAATCAATCAAGTTTAATCAGAAAAGTTCTTTATTAAAGTAACACAAAGGGAGAAAATTCCTTAATCTTCAAAAAAAATGTCATCAGAACGGATACTCAAAACTGTTTTCCAGAAAGAAGAGAGCTTATCCGTGCGGCAGAAATTGTAATGGTGTCCCACAGAGCTCAGCAAGGTTTGGTCCCTTTGAATCGACTCTGAATTTGTGCTAAAAAGTTTCCACCTATTCATTACCAGTGTTGGCAGAACTCAAGTTACCTAATTATAAAGAATGACGGAAGGGCCTATTTTTTGGTATCAGTCTAATATCCCTTTTCCCAAGTAAATAATCAGGAAGATTGTTTTTTCGTCTGAAAAGGAACGCACACCTACCATCAGACTCCCTCTTTACAAAATATATGCAAACTGTGCTAACTCGGTGCTGAGTTTACGGTGGCCATTATCGAAAACCCGGAAAACTTGTCGTTCTGAGACTTGAGTTCTAACCGGCCCTTATATAAATGTTTCGGTTTAGTTTATCTATTCACCAGTTTTACAAGTATTCATATTGATTATTTCTACCGAAATTTGATTCATTTCTAAGGCTTTATTAAAATCATTCACTGTATTCTCAATACTATATTACAATTGCTTCTTTTAGTTGTCCTGTAATCAATAATGGTTACTCCATATTCCTATTTAACATACACATATCTAATTAAACAACACTAATTAGAATAGCACGCGTTGTTTAAAGAAACCATTTTTCGCCCGTTATTCAATCGTATATATTTGATTAATACAATACATCTGGACATATTCCGAGGGATCTCATATCAAGGGGGGCCGTGTGCAGTTAAAACCGTTGAGGAGGAGGCCCAGATACGGTGCACACTCTCTCCTGATGATCCCAAAATCTTATATAAAAATATAAAAAACCAATCAAAGGAAAAATAATCAGGAATTGAACTTTCGGTCGGCTTCTGCAACTAGAATGAGGAGCATTCTACAGCCCGCTCGCTTTATGGTGAGTTTCCGTTATTTTCAAAGTAACTTTCTTCTCAATTGCATTTTTAGTTGTCTCTAACAATATGGTTACTCATAGTCTATTTGACATACAAATATATATTAACCATTCTAATTTAAGAATAAGGAAACGAGATTATTTTGTTCTAATTGACAATGAAGGGTGGTGTATTTAAACCACCAACGACGCAAAGGTCATTTTTAAGCGGATTAAAAGTGGATTTGAATTCCCAATGTTCCTTTCAAGTGCCATATAACAGTTAGTCCGTACAAGTTCCCCATACCTGGGAGAAAGGAAATATTGCTCAAGAAAGAAATATCCTTTCAATGCCATTAGTGTCAAAGAAGGCAAAGTCTCGCCAAGGATTTGAATTTGAGTCAGCAATACAATTCCCTAAACGCCGATTACAGTTACACAATGGCCCACCAGGATTGTGTACTTTATATTTGGAAGGGAAAGTCTCACTCCCTCTGAGGGAAAACAGCCGGCATCTGAAATAAAATGGCATTTTATGACGTTGCAAGTAAACACGTTATATATCCACCTCACAGAAACAACAGAGGTGATATCTTGACACACACACACACACAACACAACACCAAGCACCACATATATAATATTATATATATATATATACATAATGTGTTGTGTGTTGTGTGTGTGTGTTGTCAAGATATCACCTTGTGGGAGGCGCGTGGGCTAGTGTTTGATCGTGAAAATGGACTCATCGATTCGAGTTCAATTCCTAGACGAAGCTGTTGGCATTTTACAATAGCAACTAATACCCTTGGGGAAGGTATGACCATGATATTCTCCCTCCTGGCTAGGGGTTAAATAGGGCAGACTGGGCCCTTCAGCCTTGGGTAGGTAACCAGTCTAGGAGAGGGATAACTCTGAATTCAAAAATTCAACGAGGTCGGTCGTTGATTGGGCTTGTGGCAACCTTGATGCACCAATTCTTTCTATCGAACTGTCCAAAGTGTGGATGGTCCCAACATAAGCCTTCACACTAAAAACAAATCACTGCTTGGGTGTTTATTGTGTGTGTGAACCCTAATCTCGAAATCGAACGAAGAGAGTCTAATATATATATAATACATATATATATATATATATATATATATAATATAGTATATATATATTATATATAGTATATATATTCTCAATAAGAACATCAATTTGGTTATGTGTGGATTCATAACGTGCTTAACTGTAACCGTCACAAATTCCGAAAATATATAATTTCTAAACTCAATGAAACAACGAATTAGAGGTAATTTATAATTTACTAGCGACTCTTGGTCTTGTTGCATCCTTTTGTAACAAAGCAGTGTTAATGATATTGAT
The DNA here is from genome assembly GCA_023376005.1 of Doryteuthis pealeii. Taxonomy (NCBI): domain Eukaryota; kingdom Metazoa; phylum Mollusca; class Cephalopoda; order Myopsida; family Loliginidae; genus Doryteuthis; species Doryteuthis pealeii. Next base: position 7,795,973 of record CM042146.1, on the reverse strand, counting down.
GTTTCTATTCAGGATGGGAAGTGAAGAAATCCTAGATTCGAATTTCATATTTATCTCCAATTATATCGGGAATTCCGAATGCTTAAAAAAAATGAACGGTCAAAGGCGCGCTAAAACCTGACGAATCATTATCTACTGACAAGTTGGACTGGATTGGATTTAGTCTCAAAGAGAATTTGAAGAGGCTTTATTAAAAATGTCACCTATTGCATGCGTGTTGTGTCAAGTTTGTTTGCACACACACACAGAGAGAAGAAGAGAAGAGAGAGAGAGAGAGAGAAGAGAGAGAGAGAGAGGAGAGAGAGAGAGAGAGAGAGAGAGACACACACACAACACACACACACACACAACACACAACACACCACACACACACACAAACACAGAGACCAGGCAAACACGGGCACATATATGCATTCAATTGGATTTTTCGGCAGGAATTCCAGGACAGTATTTAATGCATTCAGAAAAAAATTCGGTAAGAAGATGATCTAAATTTGGATAAGGTTTAAAGTAACCTTATCAAGATATAAAAACGAAAATGTTTCCCAATAATATAAGAAAAAAATGTTAACCCGCACAACTCCTTCATAAAAAACATTCATAGATAAATCTTATACATGTTCAGTGGAAAGGTATAAAATATCCATATAATATATTATATATCATATATAATATATATATAGCATTAGTTATACTAGTTGTATGAAGGTAAGGTAAAAGGATAGTGGACAAAAAAATAATAAACTCACAAGTCTAAGAATAGAAATATTTCGTCCTTTCATAAGGACTTCCTCAGTCAACTGACTTATTCAAAAGCAAGAATTACGTAGATGTGTTGTGTTTTTTGATGAGGGGGTGAAGTTAGTAGCGGAATGAAGGGTAGGGAGGTTAGGGGGGAATAAGGATTGAGGATAACATGAAATGAAAGTTGTAGGAAGTTTACAGAAGCAGGGAGGAAGCAAGGTGCTAAGAATCGGAAAAAAGAGGTTGGTCGAGGGGAAAAGGGTTACATTTCTCTACACGCTTTTACGTTCACTTTCGGAAATATACCATTGTAATATTCTCCGAGCTATTATGAATCAAAAATAATAAACAAATTTAAAAATGTGGTTTGGGTATAAAAATAACTCCCTAACCATTGGCACATTTTTAAATAAAGAAACCAAAACCAAACCAAGGATTACGGTCAAGTCACGTGAAAGAACCGGTCCCCCACTATATCACTGAAGTTTAAGCAGTGATGAGTCTCTTCAATATTTGAATAATGTTCGGCTTTGCATCTTCTGCCAACCGACCCATCAATACGTTTATTTGTAAAGTCGGTAGCAGAGATACAGCCGAATACAATCTGGGCACAAAAGCCCTAAATAATTCTCTTCAATAATGTGGTATCGCATTTATGTCTTGAGTCAGCATTAGATAACCAATAAAGAGTTGAATGCTGTAAAACAAAACATCACTACCAAACCAGACCTTTATTTTTGGATGCTCTCCGTATATATATATATGTATATATATAATATATATAATATATATATATTATTATATATATATATATATAGTTTAGTCTTTGGTTAGTATTGGAGAAATGAATAATAAAGTTGTTCTATTAACTTTACTAAGAGCCTGTATTCATTCATTATAGTGTATAATTTGCACCATGAATATATTGTCACTAATAATATATATATATATACAATATTATATATATATATATATATATATAGTCGCCTGTTATATATAATATTATATATATATATGCATATATATATGGTGTGTTGTGTGTGTGTGTGTATGTGTTTGTGTGTGTTTTGCGTGTTTGTGCGTGTTTGGCAGTCGAGATTTCGAGTCACACACGGAGCAGTCTCCCCATTGTCATATAACCTTGCAGATGAGACCTAATAAGGTCGAAATGTAAATACAGGGATTTGACTGTTTCTCGATTTGTTTAAGCCTTAACATTTGAATATATATGCCCGCCTAAAATTCCCCAATCATTGAGATATTTTAATTATAAATGTTTTTTTTTTT
>CM042146.1:7781060-7793842 GCA_023376005.1 Doryteuthis pealeii | reverse complement strand
GTAAGTATCATATTAGCGGAAGGTTTGGAATGAGCTATTGAAACATCCACTTAACATCTTTTATTGGTTATGGGTTTGTAATTACATTTACACATTGCTGGTTGTTATGTTTGTCTATCTTTTCTTAATAAATAGTGAGACTACCTCGACTTTGGTGATTATTTAGGATCTATCTCTTAGATACATCTATTATTTTATTATCCTTGGAGGGAAATGTAGAGAAGGATTACCAGGGTCAGTATATTTATTTTATGCTCAAATTACTAAGTTTACCAAATAATCTTTAAAATATTCATCCATCTTCGCTTTACGTTGCGCTTACTTGAGTCACGGATAATCCATGACAATATCTGTCATAAGCCTTCTCTTATCATCCTATTCGATTGTTGTGCGGATCGGGAATAGTTATCTCAAGCGCAGCTATCCAGCATCCGCGACGGCTTGTAAATGTAGGTCCTAGGCTGAGAACGGCCCATATCTGGCATGTCCATGGGCTGGTTTCCATCAGGAGAACGTCACTTCAGTTGAGTTCGTCTTGCTTCTCCGCAGTGGGTCCTAACAGGTCTGTGTTTCATCTCAACTGTGGATGATTTGTGAAGATAGAGAGTGTAAACACCTTCGGCGGGCCGGCGCTCTTAGTCACTTCATAATACTGCATCTCTCTGTGCATTCCATCTGGTCGTTAATCATCCGTGTAATTTCTTAGGACCTGTTGTGCCCGTCAATGCTCCCGCGGCTCCCGCCCGAAAGGTGAACAACCATTATTACAAGAGTGAAAAAACAAGACAAGACCAATTTCCATGGAGAACTTCAAAAAATGGGTCAGAGGACTTTGAGGCAATTAACTCGCCATTTCATTCTTCTACCTCGCATTTCAATCTGCTACTAATCTCACCTTCCTCCGCATGTTGTCGACAGGGGGGACACCCCCTGTTCTTTGGGGACTCTGCTAACGCTGGTTTTAATTTGATCTTCCTTTCCGGCGTCCAAAACATCCAACTGCCTCACTTTCCAAGACTCTCTCCAGTGAGGTGCACTCATGTTACTGTTCTTGCTATCCTAAGAAAGTATGTCATCAATTTGAGATCTATTCATCATCTTCCGAGTATCCTTTAGAGGCACTCCCTCGCCCGAGTAATTTCCAAAAAGTCCACTGTTTAGAAGACCACCCTCATCGATGAGGGTTTTTATGACCCTTCTTGACTGAGGCTACAATTTATTTGCGGCAAAAGGACCAGATCTTGCTGTCTGCTTCTTAACATTAATGGCTGACTATCACCTTTATTTAGGGGCGGGTTAGCTCGTCGGTAGAGGGGGTAGCGTTTCGTCTCTCAAGAATACAGCAAGGTTCTTAAGGTTACGATACCGGTCCTCCGACACGCTAACTCAGCGTTAGAGTAGCACAGGCATATTCCTGCTGCGGTAAAGCTCAGGAGCTGATGGGTAGGTGTGGCGCTCCACCTAAACGCAAAAAACAATCTCCTTTGGTCTACGCGTCTACTGCCTCTTTTTAGGTATTATATTATGGGGATTATGTATCTTCTACCCGGGCTGAATTGGCTGATTATCGTTGGGAGACTTTAGGCGCCCCGACGACTTTACTTTTTTTACACTTTTTTTAATCCACTTTATTTAAATTCTAACCTAAATCCTTTTTCTTAGTTTTACAGTGATGTCGCTTGAGAATTTAGCTTTGACCCTACTATACAACCAAAATATTTATAGATACACCACCACCACATGTACACTATACATACGCAGCATATATATCCATAATATATACATATACACACACATATATGTGGTTTGACTTACTACTTCGTATATAACTAGCTACTTACGTACATTCGATCTAAACTAACTTAGTGTAGGCCACCATAGGCACGGCACAAATGCATATTGTTTATAAGAAGAATAAGGTGGCCGGACCAAATCTAAGACTTTCGATTTTTCGGGTGTTTGTTATTTTTCCAAGCCATCTACATTTTGATATATTCTTATTTTCATGCACACATGCATTACTTCTGTCTCTTGTTCTCTGTCTCTGTATCTTCTCATCATCTCTTCTGTCTGTTCTGCTTCTGTCTGTCTTGTCTGGTTCAGTCTCTCTCCTCTCTCTCTCATAATTGAATTTTATTATGGTAATGTTATTATTATTATATATTATATATTATATATTTACTATTATACACATTGATTTTTAGGTGGGGTTTCCACATACACACCCAAAGAGTCTTTTCCCACCCATTTGGAGTAAATGCAGGTTCTATTCGATAGTATATATTTTGGTGACATAGTGAATGTGGTATGGTACTTGATGTAATATCAGTTTTAAGATTATTAATACACTTGTGTTATTCACCATATAATTCTGTTCATCTTGCAGAGAAGAGAAAGCAGAAATCGCTGCGAAACTTTTATGAAAATACTATTGAACGTTGGGAATCAATGAAACTACAAATAGTAAGGGAATTTGGTAGAGTGTTTACTATTTAATATTCCATTATACTGATTCCATATATATATATATATTATATATATATATATTCTATATTATTATTTTGATATATTAGGGCCTGGTAATGTAGGAGGACACATGAGTAAGAAAGAAATGATGGATAAAAATGAATTTTATCGATATCACTTTTAATCGATATCACTAGTGATGATCGATTAAAAGTGATCATCGATAAATATTCATATTTTATCCGATCTAAATTTCTTTTCTTACTCATTTTTCCCCATTTTTCGATTCAATTCCTTTTTCCATTCTTATATATATATATATATAATATATATACTATATATATATACTATATTATATATATTAGATAGATAGATAGATTGGATAGATAGATAGATAGATAATTGACTTCTATCGACCATTGTCCCAAATCCTGTGATGATGTAATTTGAGATTTCATTTATCACTGTAACGCTAGTATTCTTGGGAAGTAGTTTGAAAATCCAACTCATCTCTTCTTTGCCAGACTGGGTAAATAGCACAGGCAGACTAGGCTCTTAACATTGTTTAGACAGCAGTTTATAGAAGACGAAATGTATAAATTGAAACCCTCGTAAAAAATGGACCTTGTTGTACCTTCCTACTTGAAAGGAAAGTTTGATAAATATAATATATACAATCAATGATTGTTTTATTCGTGCTTAGTAATTATATGTATTTCAAATTTTCGATCTTTAACATTTGATACAATCCGTTTCCATTTTTTTTAAATTTTTCAGTTATAAGAAATTTTCAATACTTCTAAGATCTCAATTCAACAGCTCGGTAACCCGAAACCTCGTAATTGAAACACTAATAATTCAATATAACACTGCACTTTCAAAACACCAAAATACTCTAAATATATACTATATCTTTACCCACACACACATTACCCTAACAAGTTAAGAAATGAACTTCATGGTTTTGAATTGTGGTAGATAAAGCTAAAATCCAATCGTATAAAATTTTCTTTCTTTATTATATATTTAGCATACCGCATCGTAGATTTTCTGAGCGGATAGAAGAATAATCTATTGAATCGATATTTATTATATCATTGAAAAAGATTTATTTCATAATTTACGAGATGTTCAAGGAATATCCTTTGCATTTCCCGGAATGTTCCTCATTGTGTATCAGTGATTTTGATACAACATATTCTCCTATTATCAATGGTAATAGAGAGGATCGTGTCTATAAATGCCACATTTTCCATTTCATTCTTTTGCTAGATACTTTTTGGATCAGATGACATATGGCATCGCATTCATTGTAGTTGAAGTTCTCATTGAGAGGATTCTATTGTGTCCTTGGCTGTATACGCGCTACGAGGTGATATGGATAATGAAATGTAGAACATCAGAAAACATCTTCTCCTTCTAGGCAAAATTGGTTACGACCTTTGTTCAAACACTTCTTCAGCACAATGACAGTTGGTTCATAATTCTTTTGATGGGATATCTTAAATGCCACTATAACCGCTACCCTATAATCCATAGGAAATACATTTATTTCTGACAGATAGAAATTGATTAATATTTTTTTCTCTGTACTTGTAACGGAAGCGAGAATTTGATATACAAATCTAGAGAAAATGCACTGGAGGCAGGATGCTTGATGGAATAGATTGGTCTGGAACGGCTAGGATAAAAGTTTGTTTCTTCTTGTTTCATTTCCAGAGCTTCCAACACCATGATAGGTCAGTGGGTTTTACCAGTGTTCATGTCTCAATGGTAGTGGCATGATGTTTTACCCCTCTTACAGTCTATCCACGTCATGACTAAAATTTCCCCTTTCTTTGTTCCTTACCTTTGATGAGTATTGGTTTTTAATTAACACCAGATTATTTCGAATCTCTAGCTTTTGTGTTATCAGAAAGTACTTTTTGAAATTCAAGAAGAATAATACACTTATTCGCTATACATTTTCTCATAATTTCTTTTATCTGAGTATATCTTCTGCACTGTTAACAGTTCCTCGATTTTAGTTGATTTTACATTCATTTTGGCTAATTGTTATTAGCGACTGCAATTTTATATTTATGGTAAAAGAGAGTGATATAGAGAATAAAAAAGCCTGCGAATATTGTACGGGCCGTACTAGAAGCTATTTGAGCTATAGTGAATTTGCGAAGAGAGAGTTTACATACGGAAAGTGCAATCCTGTCGAGGTAGAGTAGTGGGTAGAATGAAAACGGAGGGAAGGGATCTAATTTACTGAGAAGTTGTCTGGATTTTACTTATTTGTGCTATGGACATGCTATTTGGACTCCACCTTATTATCCTTTACTTGGTGTTACGATACCCTTCTTTGATGAACTCGAGTCATACCACAAGACCTATACTAATGTCTTCACTAAACAAGGTGAGAGTAGTTTGTTTAAAAAAATCCTCTCTGGAATGATCTACCATGTGCTCAGGGTATTCTATATAGAACCTATGTGTTTTCGATTAAACGCTTTACGTCTCCGTCAGTGTGGCTAGACTTAAGAAGGCTTATTTTTGGTCGGAGGTGAGCTGAAGACCTCTAGCCTGACTTTCAGAGTTCGACCCTCTTTCCTCTCGACGTCCTCGTAGTTGGCAGTATATATAATATTATATATAATTAAATAGTATAATCAATATATATATATATTAATATACTAAGCTGGGCACATAAGTGCCCTATAAATTTATGTCATTAAGAATGAGGCAGTGCCAATGGTAGATAATATCTTATAGGTTGTCCACATGGGTCCTAATAGCCTATTATACAAGACACACACGCAAACTACTACATCGAGGCACATACAACACACAACACTCCTCTCTCTCTCGTTTTACTGCTAAACACACACACGAACACACACACATATATATGTTTATATATTATATATTATTTATTTTAAATAATATTGAACGCGAGAGAGAAGAGTGAGATACGCATAAAAACATTGTGTAGTGCAATGTATTTAGATAAATTGCTTTTGGTTCCGTTATTTCTGTTTCCAATATGATAATTTAGAGATATCAAATAGTAAAATTGCTACACTGATATATGGACTCGCCAATTATGAAAAAAAGAGTTCCATTGCGCTGTAGTCCCATGTGAGTTACGCACTTGTAGCCATATTAACGTTACAAGTAGCACAAGCAGAAGCGATTATATAGGACTTAATTCAAGCTTTGAGTCGTTGCTATCGGGTTATTTGCGGCTCGTCGTCCCCTGCCCCGTATCGGTATTGCCATTTCTCCTTTCTCAATTTACTGTTCTTCTTACGTAAGGAAAAAAGCACTGATTCATTAATGAAACGATCAATGATGATCAATACTATTTAACTACGTACACGCCTAATTTACGATTGAAAATAATCAGAAAGCAGTCTGTAGACTAAATGACGGCCTTTGGTGTTTAATTTGGAGTACTATTATAGAGCGTTTATTATTCATATGGAAGTAACTGTTGGTACTCACTTTCATATTTATGGTGGGCGCAACTGTCTTAATGGCTAGTCTAGTGTTGCCTATCTTTGACAATACACAAGAAGAGGAAGATTCCGACAAAAAGACAAATGAGAAAGAATAAAAATATATATATTTAAAAAAAGGAGAACGGTAAGAGAGATATCTCGGTCAAAGAGCAGGGAGAAGATGAAGAAATAGATAAAAGAAAAAAAAGGATAAACGGAAGACTCCTCTTCCGTGTGAAAAGGCGGAGAGAAGATAAAGAAATATATATAAGAAAATGTCCGTTATCAGATCAAAAAGTTAAAAATGCGTGGGCATATTTATTGTTTTCTAAAGGCTAGCGAATTAAGGGTATCATCAGTCCCTCCGAGATCGTCGCCTCTGACCCCTACTCGGTAGCATTTTCATTGTGAACAACCGTTGCGCCCTCACCCATTCGCTTAGGGCATTTTCTTGTGGAACGTCACTGCGCCCCACTCACCACTCACACACCGAAGAAAACTAAAGACGGGTCTATTTTTTATATATGGCGTGTCTGTGGTTTTTGTTGAAGTCCAGTAGTCGCTTATAACAAATAGGAAAATTGACTTTCAGTCCGACCTGAGTTACTAAATCCTTGACGAGCTACAGTTTCAACATAGCGCTAATTACATGGGAAAGTTATGAATTCAGCTATATCTCCCTCTAGCTGTGGTAATAGTAAGGAAAGATGAGGGCTATTTAACATTGTGTTTAGGCAACCTGTATAGAAGAGGGAAAAACCTATCTAGGAGTATATTCAAAACCTGTTAAACTCGGCTTGAGGGGATCACTCCTAGAAAGAGACTCAGTTTCTATCAATGATTTTATTTCAATAGGTCTTTTAATAATTCCTTTAAAAATGTTTACGAGTTTATTTTCATTTCATAACTCGTGACTCTAATTCACGGCGAATATCCAAATAAATTTCCACGCCACTGACAATGCAATGAATGTCATTAATCCGTTCTAGTCCCCGCACCCCTGGCCCTTCCCAAAAAAGAAAGAAATATTAGATTGAAGGGGGTCGAATAGGGTGCTGAACATAGATATTTGAGTCAACGTTTCATGCTGAGGGGGACCAAAAGAAAAGCGAAGTCCACCGTCTTCTCGACAGGCACAAACTTTCTTTATCGGTCAACACAGTCTTCGTCTTCATGCTTCGACCAGCAGCTGAAAATCCCGTCGTCGTCGTCAAAATAAAAATCTTTAGGCAGCTAAAAAAATCGCAACTCCCATTAAGCTTTTGTTTCTTTGTTGGATTAAAAATCAATTTCTTAATAGGGTCGTTCAACAAAGCGATATCGTCGCTGACTACCGTCTCGCGTCAGTCCAACTGTTTGTCACCCCACACATCACTCGACTTTAGGGCATATATAAACCACCAAAACATCTGGGAACAATCAAGTCGAACCTCACGTCCATCCAGTGAACTAAATCGCATTTGTTTTTGCAATGCGGAGGACGGCGGGTTTGAACCCCGGGCAAGGCAAGACAATATCTTGCTCCTTTTCCTTTCTCGTTCTCCGTTACGAAATACTGTAAATATTTTAGTTTTTTTTAAGAAGAAAACCTATATTGTATAAAACAATAATAAAGTAAAGGTAATAAAATATATGCTGGTAAAATGTCTTAGTATTTATTTTCGGGAAATGATTTTGACGTAATAAATTTGGAAACCTATGTTTTAGTGAACTATTCACATAAGCGTACTGAAACTTGCCCCGTACCTCAAATTTAGCATCGCAACACAACGCATAATTGGCTATGAATGTTACGAGGGCATGGAAACTCGGAGTACTCGTACCTTGGGTTAGAATCGTAAAGAGCAAAGTAACCAACTGTACATGTATCCACGAGAACGTAGTGGTAAGGAGAAAGCGGGTCAATAGATTGGGGGTATTTTTTTAGGAAATCAGAGAAGTTAAAGGATAGTTTTCCCATTATTACACAGACAGGCTGTACGAGAGGAAAAAGTTTTTGGTGGCATCTAAATATGAGTGTCTTCCTGTGTTGCTGCAAAATGTGGCTTATTTAATTATACTACTCCTAGGAATAATGGAATTGTCCCGTATCACACGAGGACGCTAACGTCGCGGAGAAATAAACTTACAAAATGTAGACTTGCTTCCTGGCTTAAATAATTCTTAATTTCAAACGCAGTGTTGTGTAAGGCTATCGTCGTCAAAAATGGACAGGCGATACAGAGTTAAATCATAAGACGAGGCTCTTTGAAATTTTAATATAGAGTTAACTACCCCTTGGTAAAATGTAATACATCCAACACATGGCCCACTCGCGCTCCATACTATGGGTAACGGTTTAGGGCTGACTGATTCCTTTAAATTTTGGTATGTGCAACCGTATCGGGGAGAAAGAAAACTCATGAAATTTAAATATCCGTTCGAATCCGCTTAATAAAATTGCTTCACTACTATTGAATCCTGCTCTTGTGTGAAGTGGTTAGGTAAATATTTATTCAATCGCTAACTGGTAACTTGAGCCGAATATTAGAATTTCAGAAAAGAAGAAAAAAAAATCCTGACGCGTGGAGGCTTGGTGATTTGATAATGAAAAGAATTGTGTTAGAAAAATAAATCTTAAGATACAAATAATGTTAAATTTTTTTAAAATAGTTGATCATCAATCATCACCCAGCCTCCTGCGTAGGATTTTTTTTCACTTTCTGAAATCTAAAAATAATTCGGCTCAGTTACCAGTAGCGATTGAAGTATATATATTTACAAACCCTTCACACGAGCAGGATTCAATAGGCGGAGCACATTTAAGGCGGATTCGAACGGATTTAAATTTCAGAGTTTTCTTTTCTCCCGAACGGTTGCCATACCAAAATTAAAGGATCAGTCCCCAGCCCTACGTTTACCCATAGATGGAGGGAGTGGCAATATATTGAGATGTATACATTTACCAAGGGTAGTAACTCTATATAAAATTCAAAAGAGCCTCGTCTATGATTTTTAACCTCGTATCGCCGTGTCCATTTTTGACGACGATAGGCCTTACACAACTACTGGTTTGAAAATAGAATTATTTAAGCCAGGAAGCAAGTCTACATTTTGTAAGTTTATTTCTCGCGAGTTAGCGCGTGGATACGGGACAATTCCATTATTCCAGGAGTAGTATAATTAAATAAGCCACATTTGCAGGCACACAGGAAGACACTCATAGTTTAGATGCCACCAAATACTTTTTCCTCTCTACAGCCTGTACTGTGTAATAATGGGAAACTTCCTTTAACTTCTCTGATTTCCTATAAAAATACCCCCAATCTATTGACCGCTTCTCCTTACACTACGTCTCGTGGTACATGTACAGTGGTTACTTGTCTTACGATTAACCCAAGTTACGAGTATTCCGAGTTATGAGCTGTCATTCAGCCAATTATTGCGTTGTGTTGCGAGCTAAAATTTGAGGTACGGGCAAGTTTCAGGTACGCTTATGTGAATAAGTTCACTAAAACATAGGTTTCCAAATTTATTACGTCAAATATCATTTCCCGAAAAATAAATACTAAGACATTTTACAGCATATATTTTATTACCTTCTACTTTATTATGTTTTTATACAATATAGTTTTCTTCTTAAAAAAACTAAAATATTTACAGTATTTCTGTAACGGAGAACGAGAAAGGAAAAAGAGCAAGATATTGTCTTGCCTGCCGGGTTCGAACCCGCGTCCTCCCGCATGCAAAAACAAATGCGATTTAGTCACTGGATGGACGTGAGGTTCGACTGATGTGCCCAGATGTTTGGGTAATATGCCCTAAAGCGAGTGGAGCGTGGGGTGACAAACAGTTGACTGACGCGAGACGGTAGTCAGCGACGAATCGCTTTGTGAACGACCCAGTAAAGAAATTGATTTTAATCCAACAAAGAAACAAAACTTAATGGGAGTTGCGATTTTTAGCTGCTAAAGATTATTTTGACGACGACGACGGATTTTCAGCTGCTGGTCGAAGATGAAGACGAAGACTGTGTGACCAAAAGAAGTTTGGCCTGCGAGAAGACACGGTGGACTCGCTTCTTTTTGGTCCCCTCAGCCATGAACTTGTTGACTCAAATATTATGTTTCACCCCCTCTATTTTCGCCCTTCTATAATTTCTTCTTTTTTGGGGGGAGGGGTGGGGGACTAGAACGGATTAATGACATTTCAATGCATTGCAGTGGGGGAAATTTATTTGATATTCGAGTGAATTGAGTCACGAGTAGAAAGAAATAACTCGTAACATTTTTTAAAGAATTATTAAAAAGACCTATTGAAATAAATCATTGATTAGAACTGAGTCTCTTCTAGGAGTGATCCCCTCAAGCCGAGTTTAACAGGTTTGAATTCTCCTAGATAGGTTTTCCCTCTTCTATACAGGTTGCCTAACCAATGTTAAATAGCCCAGTCTTTCCTACTATTTACCCACAGCTAGAGGGAGAGTAGCTGAATTCATAACTTTCCCAATGGTATTAGCGCTATGTGAACTGTAGCTTCGTCAAGGATTTGAACTCAGGTCGACGAGTCAATTTCCTAATGTTGTATAGCCGACTACTGGACTTCAACAAAACCACAGACACGCATATATAAAAATAGGACCCGTCTTTAGTTTCTTCGGTGTGTGAGTGGTGAGGGGCGCATGACGTTCACAAGAAAATGCCCAAGCGGATGGTGAGGGCGCAACGAGTGTTCACAATGAAAATGCCCGAGGGGGTTCAGAGGCGACGATCTCGGATGGGGACTGAATGATACCCTTAATTCGCTAGCCTTTATAAACAATAAATATGCCCACGCATTTTTAACTTTTGATCTGATAACGGACATTTTTTATATATTTCTTTATCTTTCTCTCCGCCTTTTCACCGGAAGAGGAGTCTTCCGTTTTCCTTTTTTTTCTTTTATCTATTTCTTCATCTTCTCCCTGCTTCTTGACCGGAAGATCTCTCTTCCGTTCTCCCTTTTTTTAAATATATATTTTTATCTTTCTCTTTGTCTTTTTGTCGGAATCTTCCTCTTCTGTTGCAAGATATGCAACACTAGGACTAGCCATTAGACAGTGCGCCCCACCTAAAATGAAGGTACCACAGTACTTCCATATGAATTAAACGCATGATCCAAATTAAACACCAAAGGCCGTCATTAGTCCAGCTGCTTCTGATTATTTCAATCGTAATTAGCGTACGTAGTTAAATAGTATTGATGCAATCATTGATTCGTTCATGTAATGAATCGTGCTTCTCATTCTAATAAGAACAATACCGATACGGGTGCAGTGGGACGACGAGCCGCAAATAACCGATAGCAACGACAAAGCTTGAATTAAGTCCTATAATCGCTTCTGCCTGTGCTACTTGTAAGTTTATGGCTACAAGTGCGTAACTCACATGGAACACAGCGCAATGGAACTCGTTTTATCATAATTGGCGGCCATATATCAGTGGTAGCAATTTACTATTGATATTTTAATATCTATATTGAACAGAAATAACGGAACAAAGCAATTCGAATACATATGATACACAATGTTGTATCTATCTCTCTCTCTCTCTCTATATATATATATATATATATATATATATATGTGTGTGTGTGTGTGTGTGTGTGTGAGAGAGAGAGAGAGAAGTGTGTGTGTGTGTATGTGTGTGTGTGTATGCGTGTGTGTGTAAATAGCTATAGGAACCCATGTGACAATATAAGATATTCTACCATTGGTGCATATATCTAGGTGCAATAATTTATAGGCACTTATGTGCGAGTTTATATATATATATATATTATATATATTATATATATATATATATATATACTGCCAACTACGGACGGTCGAGAGGAAAGGGGTCGAACTGCTGAAAAGTCAGTGAGGTTTCGCTCTCGACCAAAATAAGCTCTTAAGTCTAGCCACACTGAGGAGACGTAAGCGTCGAAACACGGTTTCTATGGATCCCTGAGCCTGGTAGATCTTTCCAGAGAGGATTTTTTAAAACAAACTTTCACCTGTTTAGTGTAAGACATTAGTTGTCTGTTGTTTACTGACTCGAGTTCTCAAGGGAATCGTAACACCAAGTAAAGGATAAAGGGGAGTACTACATGTCATGGACTTCTCAGTAATTAGATCCCTTCCCTCAGGTTTTCATTCTCCCACTACCTACCCACAATGTATTTGCACTTTCCTATAAAACTCTCTCTTCTGCATCACTATAGCTTCACAATACTTCTAGTACGCCCGTAAATATTCAGCTTTTTTTTTCTATTTCTTCTTTTACCATAAATATAAAATGCAGTCGCTAATAACAATTACCAAAATGAATTTAAAATCAACTAAAATCGGAACTGTTAACAGTGGAAGTTACAGAAAAAAAATTATGAAGAAATGTATAGAATAAATGTATTATTCTTCTGAAATTCAAAAAGTACTTTCTGATAAACACAAAGAGCTAGAGATTCGAATAATCTGGTGTAATTAAACCAATACTCATCAAAAGGTAAGAACAAAGAAGGGGAAATTTAGTCATGACGTGGATAGACTGTAAGAGGGTAAACATCATGCCACTACCATGAGAATGAAACACTGGTAAAACCACTGACCTATCAGTGGTTGTGAAAGCTCTGGAATGAAACAAGAAACAAACTTTTATCCCTAGCCGTTCCAGACCAATCTATTCCATCAAGATCCTCCCAGTGCATTTTCTCTAGATTTTGACATATTCAAATTCTCGCTTCCGTACAAGTACAGAAGAAAAATATTAATCAATTTCTATCTGTCTAGAAATAATGTATCCGTATGGATTATAGGGTAGGGTTATAGTG
>CM042146.1:7771060-7778560 GCA_023376005.1 Doryteuthis pealeii | reverse complement strand
CGCGGGGGTTAAAGAATCTCGGAAGATGAGATTTCAGACGAGATTGTATAGCAAGAACTGGGATCTCTGGAGATTTGGAAAGTTGAGGCAGTTGAGTTTTGGACGCCGGAAAAGGAAGATCGAAATAGAAACCAGCGTTAGCAGAGGTCCCCAAAAGAACAGGGGGTGTCCCCCCTGTCGACAACATGGGAGGAGTGTGAGATAGTAGCAGATTGAAATGAGTAGAAGAATGAATGCGAGTTATATGCCTCATCTCTGACCATTTTTGAAGTTCTCCTGAAATTGTCTTGTCTTGTATTTTCACTCTTGTAATAATTGTTGTTCACCTTTCGGCGGGAGGCCGCGGGAGCATTTGACGGGCACAACAGGTCCTAAGAAATTACACGGATGATTAACGACCAGATGGAATGCTACAGAGAGATGCAGTATTGAAGTGCAAGAGCGCCCGGCCCGCCGAAGGTGTTACACTCTCTATCTCACAAATCATCCCAGTGAGATGAACAAGACCTGTTGGACACTGCTGGAGAAGCAAGGACGAACTCATAAGTGACGTTCTCCTGTGGAAACCAGCCCATGGACATGCCAATATGGGCCGTTCAGCTAGGACCTACATTTACAAGCTCGGTGCGGATGCTGGATGCTGCGCTGAGAACTTCCCATAGACAATGAGTGATAGAGAAGGTTGACGAGATATTGTCATGGATATCCGTGCTAATAGCGCAACGTGATCAAGATGATGAATATTTAAAGTTATTGGTACAACTTAGTATTTGTGCTAACATAAAATTTACACCATATTCTCAGAGCTGCGGTTAATATGATTTTATCTGTTGTGAAATAATCACCAAAGTCGTGCAACTTTTTTAAAGATAAGTGACAAAACATATCACCAGCAATGTGTAATGTTTACAACCAAACATAAAGTGTTAGTGGATTTTATGCACCAACTTAGGTGTTTGCTACGTTCGTATTTTCCTCTCGCTTGTTTGTTGACACATGTATTTCGTAGTATACGTAAAATATTAACACAGTTCTATCAGGTTCTTGTGCCTTCCTACTAATAAGGGTGTGTTGGACTATCCGGATTCTGTTCAGAGTGGTCTGATGCAGTACATATTTTTACTCCTTTCTTTATGAAATCGTACGTTTTCTTTCGTCCTTACTATTACTTTATTTTTCTTTCTTTCTTTCTTTCATTTCTTTCTTTCGTTCATTTCTTCTTCCTTTCTTTCATTCATTTCTTATTTTCTTTCTTTTTCTTTCTTTCTTTTCATTTCTTTCTTCTTTTCTTTCTTCATTTTCTTTCTTTCTTTTTTTTTTCTTCTTTCTTTTTCTTTCTTTCTTTCTTTCTTCTTTCTTTCTTTCTTTCTTCTTCTTTCTTTCTTTCAATCATTTCTTCTTTCTTTCTTTTTCATTCATTTCTTCTTTCTTTCTTTC
Source organism: Doryteuthis pealeii (assembly GCA_023376005.1). Lineage (NCBI taxonomy): Eukaryota > Metazoa > Mollusca > Cephalopoda > Myopsida > Loliginidae > Doryteuthis > Doryteuthis pealeii. The sequence continues at coordinate 7,777,123 of CM042146.1, read as the reverse complement.
TTTTCATTCATTTCTTCTTTCTTTTCATTTTTTCTTCTTTCTTTCTTTCAATCATTTCTTCTTTCTTTCCTTTCTCATTTCTTCTTTCTTTCTTTCTTTCATTCATTTCTTCTTTTCTTTCATTTTTCTTCTTTCTTTCTTTCATTTCTTTTCTTTCTTTCTTATCATTCATTTCTTCTTTCTTTCTTTCTTTCATTCATTTCTTATTTCTTTCTTTCATTCATTTCTTCTGTCTTTCTTTCATTCATTTCTTCTTTCTTTCTTTCATTCATTTCTTCTTTCTTTCTTTCATTTCTTCTTTCTTTCGTTCTTTCATTCATTTCTTCTTTCTTTCTTTCATTCATTTATTCTTTCTTTCTTTCTTTCTTTCATTTCTTCTTTCTTTCTTTCTTTCTTTCATTCATTTCTTCTTTCTTTCTTTCTTTCATTTCTTCTTTCTTTCTTTCATTCATTTCTTCTTTCTGTCATTCATTCATTTCTTCTTTTTTTCTATCTTTCATTTCTTCTTTCTTTCATTTTTTTATATCTTCTTTCTTTCTTTCATTCATTTATTTCTTTCCTTCTTTCTTTCTTTTCTTCTTTCTTTCTTTCATTTATTCTTTCTTTCATTCATTTATTTCTTCCTTCATTCATTTCTTCACTCTTTCATTCATTTATTCTTTCTTTCTTTCTTAACTTTTCATTTCCTTCCTTATTTCTTCTTTCTTGCCATACCAAGGCTAGATCACCCATTTTAACATACTATCGTACAAGTGAAACGCAAACAGCCTGGTCCAGGATTTGAAATCGGTTCACCGATTCCACAATCCTACAATGATAATCATTACACAATGCGCCATTATCATGTGTGTACAGATTTCCCCTAAATGAAACCCCCCATTAAAAATACCATAAAAAACAACTACGACAAAATCACAGGTGATTCACGTGCTGTCAAGAAAGCAGAATTGATTTTATAGCATTTGATAAAAAAGAAAAGTGTAGACTTTTGATGTGCGAATTACAATGAATATTACAGTCATAATACTAACATTCAGCGACTTCTTCGTTTGACAATGGATTTGCGAAGAGGAAATTGAGTGCAATAATTTTTCTCGTCGGAAATGTAATTCAATTGTCGAAAGATGCACATCTGGCTTTTATATATTCAGTACGCATGCGTCCAAGAAAGGAATAGTTGCTATGGAAGAAAAAAAGTAAGTCTAAAAGTGTTAGGTATTGCGATATATGGAGAAGTTCATGAAAATTAGTATTTATATTTCCTTTGCTTAATAGATAACTGAAAACAAGAGACAACAATGGTTTGACCTCGATATACAGAGAGACACGCACATAGACACACACAAACACACACATATCTGTCTTATTGTCTACTCTCTCTCTGTCTGTCTCTGTCTGTCTCTGTCTCTCTCTGTCTCTGTCTCTGTCTCTCTCTCTCTCTGTCTTTCTCTCTGTGTGTATATATAAGTATATATATATTATATATATAATATATATGTGTGTGTGTGTGTGTGTGTGTGTGTCTCTCTCTCTCTCTCTCTCTCTCTCTCTCTCTCTCTCTCTCTCTCTCTGTGTATGTGTGTCTGTCTGTGTGTGTGTGTGTGTGTGTATGTATGTGTGTGTGAGTGTGAGACAAATTAAGTAAGCTATTTCTTAAAAAATTACTTGCACCGATGCAAAAAGTTAACAATCATGATTTCATTAGTAAGTTATAAACTTACTAGACACCGATTATTCTTCAAATGTACACACGCGCACGCGCGCACACACGCATACAGACACAGACACACACACTGATACACACACACACACACACAACACACATATATAATATATATATATAATATATTATATATATATATATATATACTTTGGTGCGGTACCAAGTTTCTTGGTACAAGGTGTGATTCTAGGCTGGTCCTATTCTCTACCAGTAGTTTTGTTGTAGAGTTCAAGTTCCGTATGAGAGCGCAATGTTTAATTATTGTAAACAGAGCAAAGTTATTTGTTAATAAAAAGGCCTTAAATATCATGGGTATCGTGGTTGTGGACCATTTCCACTCGTGAGTATGCCCATGAGCTTCTTCAGACCACTGATATATTTTATTTAGGCAGGCACATGGCCAAACTCTTCTCATAAGAAGAATTTGGCCATGTACCTGCCTAAATAAAAGATATCAGTGGTCTGAAGAAGCTCATGGGCATACTCACGAGTGGAAATGGTCCATAACCACGATACCCATGATATTTAAGGCCATTTTATTCACAAATATATATATGTATAGCTCAGTCGTTAGAGCGTTCGGCTAGAAACTACATGGTTCCAAGTTCAATTCCGGCCCTCACCAACTCAGCGTATGCGTAGCACAGGGATCTGTGCAGTAAAGTAAGGAGCTGATGGTAGGTGTGGTGCTCTGCCTCAGATGCCAAAACAATCTCTATGGTCTAGCGCTAGTGAAAAGCGGATAGACTCCCTCGCTGATTGGTTGATACCGACTTTAGGCCGCCCCGACGACTATATATATACGAGGGTGACCTGAAAAGTCTATGAGGTGCTAGAGCAAAAAGTTACAATCGTCATTTGTCTAGCGTGATAATTTGTGTTGTGTATATATATATATATATATATATATATATATATATATATATATATGCCCACGAGCTTCTTCAATAGAGCTATAATATATATATATATATATATATATACGAGGGTAAGCTAACAAGTTCATTTAGTGACGTCATATCTACACTTGATTACGTTTTGACCAATATGATCCAAGCACTGCAACACTGATGAAATAATTCTGTAGACACAAGGGGGGCTATGTTATGAAATAAACTACATCTGTTCATACTTAATGAGAGCATCTTGGTCAGCCTATGACGTTTTCACCTCCTCTATTTTTTTTTTTTTGAATTTGTTACTTAATTCTAGTGAACTTATGAAACGTATGAATCCATCTTTTATTGCCCCAAATGTGTGTAAAGTGTAGGGCAAGTCGAGGTCTCCAGACTTGGTCAGGCAGGAGAAGGGTAAATCTGAATTTAAACTACTTATATACGTTTAAAATATTCAAACATGCAATTTCATGCTTTATATTTAATACATATGTGGGGATTACATAGCTCACTATCCGTACAAAGGTACAAGTGTATAGGGCATGTGCTATCAGCACCCTCATGTATGGAAGTGAAACATGGACCTTATACTCCCACCAAGAGCGGCGGCTAAATACCTTCTACCATCGCTGCCTTAGACGTGTACTGGGCATCACCTGGAGGGACAGGATCACTAACACAGCAGTCCTAGAGAGAGCTCAACTCCCCAGCCTGTACTCTCTACTGAGACAACCTCGTCTCCGATGGTTGGGTCATGTACGTCGGATGGATGATGGACGAATCCCGAAAGACATCCTGTATGGAGAGCTAACATCTGGTAAAAGACAGATTGGTCGCCCCCGCCCCCTACTGCGATTCAAGGATGTCTGCAAAAATGATCTCAGGTGCTTTGGCATTGTCCCTTCCAGCTGGGAAAATTTGGCTCAAGACCACCCTCGGTGGCGGCAAAATCTCCATAGAGGACTGTACATGTCAGAAGTCACCCTGATACAACATCATGAAGCTAAGGGGTCCATAAGAAAGCAACGGCAACAAAGCATCAGAACATCATCATCTACAAATGCAAAATCTGTGGTCGAGAATGTTAGGACTTCATTGTCACAGGAGGCGCTGCAACAGGGGTACACAAAAACGTTTATCATAGTCTTTCGAGACTGAATTGCCGATGATGACGAATGATGTGGGGATTATCTTCCCTTTGCATGGAAGAGTTATCTTTCCACTGGGTTTACGTGCCGGCCACCAGGGGCTATAGTATATAAGCGCCTAATTTAAACTGCTCTTCCTTTTTTCTCACTCTCCTCGTAGGTACCCACGTGGGTTAGACAATTGTCATTCCCTTCTCGTTGGGGCTTCGACCCTAAACGATGGCCACTAGTCACTGTAAGTGATTTATACAGCATGGACTATTCATAGTACGATGCCTGTACTTTCATATTATATGTACTTTTATATTATCTTGTCTGTGACTTTTATGTATGTATGTTTATGTACACTATTATATTCTATCTTATATTGTTTATGTATCTTGTTTATTCATGTGCTGTATTATATAAAATATTTTTTCTTACAAACTTGTCGGAGTTGTATGTCCATTATAACCACGAATCTTACACATAATATCTGATATAACGTAGAATTTATGTAGTTATCGTTTGTTCTCTGGATTCTTTTAAATTCTTTTAAGAAATATGACACTATTCAGCAGTAAGCAAACAAAAAACGACTGACCATGTAATCCATCCCCCACCTCTCTCTCTCTCTCTCTCTCTCCCCTGCTTCGGCCACTGGACTGAGTTAAAGTACAATTATTAGCGTCGATCCCAGGGGCCTTTCCCTCCAGGCATTACCTGCCCCCTTGGGGACAGGTCTGGGCTCATTGCACAGCGCCTGAGGCGCCTCCCTGTGGGGGAATGCCGAGGGGATCGACACAATTTTTTGTTCTTTCCCACCCATCAGCTTCGGCTTGTGGCGGGCCCACGTCAAAACGAGGCCTTGTGCCAGTCCATACAAGTAGGGTATGAGACAAATATCCCCCCCTCTCTCTCTCTTCTCTCTCTCTCTCTCTCTCTCTCTTCTCTCTCTCTTTCTCTCTCTGTCTGATATATATATTTCTTATTTTACTTTATCATTCATGAGAGAAGAAATTTCTAAAACAACGGAATCGATAAGCTCTTTACCCTCTTTATCGCTGACAATCTTTGCCCGGCAGACAATGACATTCGGTGTGAATAGCCAAGATTGTGATTAAAATCTCGGTACGGCCCTGTTGCTTTACCCCCCTACACACACCGGCGACTCTAACCTCATAAGACTCCGTAGCTCAATCAAACTCCCCTCCAACAAAAATAACAAAATTAACCGCAGCGTAGAAAATTCCTGATGTTTATTACAGTGTCGTACACTTTCACTTGTAAGGCGATGCTTGACAGAGGTGCTCATTAGTGTCGAAGTCCTCAACAGTCACCTCTGTAATTATCTTTCTCCACGAAAGAGCACACAAAACTTCTAACTTTATTTAATCTATTCTTTTTCGATTTGTTCGTTAGTCCTATACTCGTTTTTGCGCTACACACACACACACACATATATATATATATATATATATATTATATATATTAATATATATAGGGCCCACACACACAGTCACACACACACACACACACACACACATAATATATACGTGCGTGTGCAGTAATCAATGGCTAAATTATATTGATTTTTCAATGAACAGTTCCTTAAGCTTTTGAAATCTCACTTATTTATGAATGCTGGTTAAAAGTGGGACTCAAATGTCTATCCGTCAGTTCAAATTTTAAACTTAATTGCAATTACGTCGGATCATAGAAAAAATAAAATGATGGTAATCATATACCACATGCTGATGCACTTTTAAGCCAACGTTATTTGACCTATTGCCTGAATCGCATCATCCTCATCAACACGTACTCTTTTGACCCCCTCTTTCTCTCTCTCTCTTTCTCTTTGTCTCTCTGTCTGTCTCTCTTTCTTTCATTCTCTGTCCCTCTCTAACACCTTCTCTCTACTTCTCACTGACTGTCTCTGTCACCGCCTCTCTCTTTGTCTCATTCACAATCAGCCATCGTTCTTAGTGAGTCATCTACACGGCATCTAGTGTCCATGTAGCACACTTTTAAGTCAACATTATGTTTGGCGCATGATTAGAAGCGCGCCATCATCATTAGGTCGTATCGACAACTTGTACCCTTTGATTTTCAATGGGGGTGCGTGATGTAATGGTTACCGGCATAGGGAATGGAGATGATGAGACGAGTTCAAGTTTTGGTATGGACCGTTTGCATTTCACATATCACTAACCCTGTCCAAAAGTTATAAATCCAACTGTTCTTATCCAAGACCGATTGTCATACCAGGATTTAAAAAAGCCTTGTCTACTATACTGTTGTAGTATAGCTAACAACC
>CM042146.1:7763560-7766060 GCA_023376005.1 Doryteuthis pealeii | reverse complement strand
CGTCGTGAGTAGTAGCATCGTTAGCATATAGATGATTGGTCTATATTTAATGTCTACATTATTGTCTTATGTTATTTCCTATAATAATATCATCTCCCGTATCGCTCCGATCGTATGTTATAAACAACTACTATATCTCTATATATATATATATCTTTGTCTGTATATCCAGTTACCCAAAGATATATATATATATAATATTCTACTATATCGATCTAACACCTAAGACCTCTCACCGACATCATCGTATTTGTCACACACTCTATTATATTACTATATATATTATATGTGTGTTGTTGCTGTGTGTTGTGTTTATAACGTTTTTTATATTTTTTTAATTACATGTTTTTGATTCCCTATTCCTGGGGAAATGCTAATATATACTTCTTATCTCTAACCTCTCTATATCTATCTATCTTACTATCTTATTCATCTATCTATCTATCTCTTCCTTGTACATTATATATCATATAATACAATATAATATATACATATATATATATATTATATTATATATATGTTTGGTTGTGTGTGTGCGTGGTTGTCGGTGAATTTATACACGTACATATATATATGCAAAATGTCTGTTTATAGGAGTTTCTAGTTGCCTTGCACAATTTAACCAAAGGATAGAAATAATATAAAATTGTACACATTACATACACACACACACACACAGCACACACACACACACACATATATACTTATATATATAATATAATATATATAATTATATATATCATGTTAATACAAGTTGTTTTGAAATGGCTTTTTGCCGATAATTCTTGGAGAATAAGTGCTTAATTGGATCTACCTAATTTTGAAATATTATATTAATAGGAATTAGCGGAATAATAAATTAATAAATTAATATATATATTATAATTATTACTATATATATATATATAACTATATATATAGTGATGATACATATAATAATGACAAGAAAATTTTTAGAAAAAAAGCAAGGACAATAAAAGTATTTTTAGATAAAACCAAACAAATAATGTTAATTTCTTTCAAAAATATTATTTCATACGGGGGCGAGCGAGCGCGCGGCAGGCAGCGGTGCGATAGAGAGTGAGGAGGGGTATACGATAAAGTGATGGGGTATAGGGCGAGGGAGATGATAGGTGAGGTAGGGTGGGGTGAGGGAGGGGTAGGGGGAGGGGTAGGGTGAGTAGGGTGGGAGTATATTATATATATTAATATATATATATAAATATAAAGCATTTAATTTTACCATAATTATATTATTTGACTATTAACTCCTTTTAATGAATTATCGCCTCATGAAAGTGTGCACACATATGCTACATGTCAATTGCGATTATCACATGCCAGAACAAATATAATGTTCAAATTCAATGAAATATATCTATCGACTAATCCATTGTAAATTACTATAAATTACTGTGACGTAATAAAATATATATATATATTAATAATATATATATATACATATATAATATATTAGTATTATTCTCTTTATTCGGACTATTGTTCTCATCTTTATTGTTATTTGTACAACGTTTCCAGGCCATATACACATCCGGCCTTCATCAGGTCAACTCTTGATGTGACTATGGATTGTTGTGGATCCTCCGGACCCCGCCCGTCTAGCCCTTCTAGTGGAGTTTTTGTTATTAAGGACTGCTCACCAACTCAGATTCCCATCCTTAAACATACGTTTCCGCAATTTCGGCCAAAAATTGGCTCATTGAGGATTTTACCTAATACCACAGAAAACAAAACCCTCAACCGCAGCCTTATCTAGCACAATATGATAAAATGTTGGTGGCAGAAAGCAAAAAAGGTTTGAATAATCATGTAGACGCTACGCTTTGAAATCGTTGGGGTCCGAAAAAAGATTCCCGAGTCCAAAGTTCCTGATCCGACAAGAAATACCTGAAGAAGTATATCTGTGTGTGTTAGTTTTCAAAACCATGCCACGAAAACAATAGAAAAACGCAATTCTAGCAAATATAAAACTCAATATAATTATATACTTATATATATATAAATTGTTTACTTTAACGCACTACTACAACGCATGTATCGCATAAAATCACTTTCGGTTATAGAAAATAAACTGACAAGTTAATCCCAGTAAAATGCTCCGATAGTGTAGAATACCGTAACAGACTGTCTTCGACTTTATTAAGTCTCATCAGGTATCATTACAACGATTTCCCTCTACAGGAAATCGAAACCGGGACTTCAGCACACGCAGTAAACACGAGTGAAACACTTTTAATCGCCTTGGCCACAGACACAGCTGACCATCCTAGCGATAAGCTTGTCAACGCGACTAGTATAGATATATATATACACGTTAAGAATACAAAATTCTAACGATGTATATATAGTGTGTGTGGTGTGTGTGTGTGGTAAGGGTGCAAGTTTGTGTGCTGTAATTGTGTTGTGTTGGTGGGTAAGTGTGTGTGGTGTGTCGGATCTTTGTATGTGTGTGGTTGTAATTTGTGACGGCGTCCGGCGA
>CM042146.1:7721034-7763460 GCA_023376005.1 Doryteuthis pealeii | reverse complement strand
GGGTATCTATATATATTTATAAGTATTTGGTGAAATTCCGTAAAAAAACATTTAGCCTAACATTTTCGTCAGTGATTCAGAATTTAATTGATTTTTCACTTGAAGCAAGAAACCCTACATGATTATAAAAACAAGTCGATGTAAAAACTCAATAAATTAATTAATTCTGACATTTACCAAGTCATGATTACTGTTTTTGTTATCATGGTTAGTTTTATTGTTTAACAGCACATCAACTTCTTGTGGGTTATTTAGTGACATAATTCATTTATACTGGGCATTCAATGTGTTGCATTATCTAAATGAGTGTGTATTCCTCTATCAGTCAATATGTCTATTTATTTGTATGTATGTTTCACACATACATCCTCTTTCTTTCTCTTTCTCTCTCCCTCTCTCTCTCTCTCTCTCTCTCAGAGCGAGAGAGAAAGAGATAGAGAGAGACATTGGATAGTGTGAGACAGACTGAAAAAGATGAACGTGTATTTCGGATTTTCGGCGTATTGAAAAGCAATCAAATACACTGTGGAATTCAGTACATACAAACATGTATGTGTATTTACACACACACACACACACACACACACACACATATATATATATATATATATATATATATATATATATAGAGAGAGAGAGAGAGAGAGAGGGAGAGAGAGAGAGAGAGAAAGAGTGAGAGAGAGAGACATAGAGACAAAGACGGGCATATTAACTCCATAAATAAACATTATACTTTCATATATATATACACACACTCACACACAGCACAAACACACACACACATACATACATACATATATATATATATATATATATATATATATATATATATTATGTATAAAGAGATAGATAGATAGATAGATAGATAGATAGATAAATAGATAGAAAGCAGACAAACAGACATACAGATAGACAGAACAAAAGAGATAGAAAGGCAGATAGGGTGAGAGAATAAAAGAATGTGAGAAACAAAGAATGGGAGAGAGAGAGAGAGAGAGAGAGTGGAGAGAGCGGAGAGACGACAGAGAAAGAGAGAGAGAGAGAGAGAGAGAGAGAGAGAGAGAGAGAAGAGAGAGAGAGAGACGGCAGAGTTTGCGAGAGATATATATAGAGAGAGCGCGAGTGTATTTGTTTTATGTGAATCTAAAATATCTCTAATAATCTTTGGACGTTCACTACCCAATCGAATGATATTGTTTAAAAGCAAAAGAGCAACAACTTACAATCGAAACAAAAAAGATCCATTCACCTTTAATCAATAACCGTTTAGCACTTTCCAGAATTTTTAAAATCATCATTCTAAAATATAGTCCATAAGAACGTTTCATACAAGTCATCAAAATTTTCAGTTTCTAAAATTTCTCATTCCTAGAAATATTATCTTAAGAAATAAGAACATAAGCCCGTATCAAGAAGTGTAAAAAAATGTGCTAATATAATTAAAACATAAAACGGGAAATCTGAAATCGAACACCTGTATTAATTTGAGATTTCTTGATTTATCAAACTCATGGGGATCATTACACCATGAAATCCTTCCTGCTATATTATGAACATGAATACTTACCCAATCATTGATAGAATAAAAAGTGTAAACATAATTTACTAACTTCATTTTCACCTATGAAAAATTGAAAAAAAAATTGCATTCGAATTATAAACAAATTAGAAATATGTTTAATTCATGTTGTAAAATTCCACCAACCCAATATAAACACTTCACAAATTGATCTCTCATTTTATGTTTTCACCTTTCTTATAGGCAATGGGAATGTAGATCTTATCTGGATCACATCAGGAAAAAAAACGTTCGAGATGAAAGAGTTTGCATATTGATTGCTCACATTTAACTTAAAAATTAAGTGTAAGTGAAAATGTGTAATAGTGCTAACATTCAGTGATATTTTTGATAAGGAAATTATATCTTAAGATATTTTCAAAAAATAAATTCCATAAATTCAAGTTGTCAGAATCATGGCATGCGTATGGAAATCAATATTAGGAAAATTATGATAAACACTCACTCACACACACACACACACACACACACACGCATATATATATATATATATATATATATATATATACAAGGTGGGGCACAAAAATATCGAGATTGAAGGTGTATTTACCAAGATAGAAATGAACAAAGAATGGAACGTTAATTTTTCCAGAATACAAGGTGTGTCATAAAAGTGCCGAATTTGAACCTGTATTTACCAAGAAAGAAATGAACAATCAATGACACGTAATTTTTTTTACAATATAATTATATATATATATATATATATATATATATATATATATATATATATAAGGTGTGTCACAAATGTGGCGTGTTTGAAGCTGTATTTACCAAGATAGAAATGATCAATGAATTAAACGTAATTTTTTTCAGGATACATGGTCTTTTAAAAAGAGCAAAAAAACTCGATAATCTTCGATACACCTTATATATATATATATATATATATATATATATATATATATATATATATATAGGAAAAAGAATTAAAAGTAAAAACTAAACATAATTTCAAACTACATTTGCTAAAATCACGAGGTATTCAGCATTCGTAACCTTTGCAGTCTCGGGTATTTGCCTATCATCCCACATATGAGGGCGTGACACAAGGACATTTTTATGTGGGTCCACTCACAAGCTGAAGGTCATGGGTGATAGACACAAAAAATGCGTTGATCCGGTTGGCATTCCACCTCGAGGGGGTGACTCAGGCGCTGTGCAATAAACCCAGCCCCTTTAAATCAAAGGGGCAGGTATTGCTTGAGAGGATATCCCCCTGATATCAAGACTGTTAATTATTTTTAGCCAGTCCAGATGCCGAAGCATTCTGAAACAGGCCCCAAAGGTCCTTTGCCGACTCAGGATATTTACTTCGTACCCCACGTGTACGGGTTAGACACAAGGCCCTATTAACATGTGACCACCCACAAGCCGAAGCTTATGGGTGGTAGGCACAAAAAATGCGTCGACCTCGTCGGCATTCCCCCTCAAGGCGCTGGGCAATAAACCCAGATCTGCCCCTTTAAATCACGGGGGCAGGTATTGCCTGGGGAGACAGTCCCCTGGGATTAACGCTGTTAAGCGCTCTGGAGCAGGCCCCAAGGGACATTTGCCGGCTCAGAGTGACCCTGATATTCTCAGACAGTCGTGTATAAACAGTCCTGGACCAGCGCATTCGATCTCTACGCAAGGTACGCTAGATTAGTCCACAACAATATCTAAACAATGGGACACACCATTCAGCAGTTCCAAAATCTTTTGTCTAAGTTTGGACTGTGAGATTTCGAGCATGAATCACGGTCCTGAAAATCCACAATTTTAGGTCTACCTAAACTTGCTTGATTGTCGAATTTCCTTTTAGCCGATTGAAATTTCTTGAACCATTTGGTAACAACACTATGATCAACTAGTCTTTTATCTTTCTCTCAAAAAATATTTTTTATTGTTCCTGTGTCAATATGGCACGTTGCGAACACATAAGACAAAATTCCCGAATTAGCCAACGTTGATTATATAATGCTAAATCTCTAAGTCTTTTGTTATTTCTTTACTTATATATTTGCTCTGTGACTCTAACATTAAGAGCACACATTGAGCTCTCAAACTGCGACAGGTTTTTTTTTAAATAAAACTCTTGTGTCGTAAGGAAGATTTCTTCTCTGGAATTTTGGATTAATATATATATATATATATAAATATATATATATATATATATATATATATATATATATATATATAGTTGTAAAAAAGGTTTTCTCTCTACCACGGTTTCGGAGTTCAAGGTACACCTACCTCAGAAGAAAAAATTTAAAAATTTTGGTAGCTAATATTATATATAGTTGCTTGTTTAGAATTATCTTTATTTCTCTATGTCTCCTAAAAATAAACTTCTGTGCTTAAAACTAAACTTTTTCCCTTTGAAATTAATGATTAGTTTACCATCTAAACAGGCAAGTATATAGCTACCTATAATTTTTTTTAGTTCTCCTGAAGAAGGTGTACCTTGAACACCGAAACTGCGGTAAAGAGAACAAATTTTCTACAACTATTAATGCTCTATATTTTACGAGATATATTGAGCACTTTTGGATTAACTACTTATGCTAATTAACTACTTATGCTAACTCTCATCTGAGAGTCTAAGTAGTACGTGCCAAAATATTACAAACTTTTTTTTATTCCCGCTGATATTTCCATGAGATCTGGAGCATAACTCTATCTATTTTTAATCTGAGTCGTTGAAAAACTATTTTCTCTGAGGTTAGGACTTGACACAACGTCACAAGTATGAGACATCTGGCGAGGATCGAAGTCGCTAATTCAGTAATAACGAACCCGTGAGACTCGCTTGCCAAGAATTACACCACAACGGAAGACCTCTGAGACTAGCTTGCTAACTATTACACCGCGACCGACGCCGTCAATAGTTATGGACATGTGAGACTAACTTGTTAACCAATACACCCGAAAGTTCTGAGGTGATGAATATATTTCCTATTTGTGTCTGGTAATTATGCTGGATATTGACTATTGATTTTGCACATTCTATTCCCTCTGTGAAATATCCTCCTCCTTATCATCCTCCTTATCCTCCTCCTCCTCCTTCTCCTCCTCCTCCTCCTCCTCATCATCATCATCAAGTCATGCCGACAGCATCTCCATGACCCGTCTCTATTAGTCAGAGAATGTCTTCAGCAAAACAGCCAGTATCAGTACAGAACTGGTCTATATACATTTTTACAGGTCGACCGATATAAGTGTGTTCATGTGCAGATTCCAACGGCAGAACGTCACTCATGTGTTGGCCTTTGCCTTTCAAGCCGCGTCCACCATATTTTGTTTGTCTCAATCAATGGGTTGTGTGATAAGAGGGAAATGGTCGTAGAGATGCACTTTCAAGACAGTATGTAACACCTGTGAATAGTTCTCAACTTGCTTTTTTACTCCGGATGTTTGGAGTCCAATTGGTGCAGCCATACAGGAGCACTGACACGGGTAGGGCTTGGAAGAATTATTGCATTATCCCTTCCCTAATTTAAACTGTATTTCCCCCAAACAGTAAATATGAAGAAAAATGAAAATATAGAGCAAATAGAAATCTATGCTATTTGTCTGAATATTTGAGACAAGGCATGATAATTTATATTATTTTGATTTCTCGGACTGTTGACCTCATCTTTAAGGTTATATACACAATGTTTCAGTCGATGTGCCTTCTAGACTTCTCTATGCGTTTCTTGTCGAAGTCAGGAGATTTTTGGTCGACCTCAGGAACCTTCTTGTCGAACTCAAAAGCCTTTATGTCGTAATCGGGAGCCTTCAATTCGAACCAATCTGGTGATTCACATAGCTAGATAAAAAGGGGATATTCAATTTTTGAGCATAATATGCACCACTTGTAACTGCCACTAAACCGACCTGTTAATTATATCTCATTTTTATATAGTTATTTTTGTTTATAGAAATTAACTACAACTACAGTATCCAATTTAATGCAGTTTAATGGGTTTATTACCCTTTTGTGCTGACCACTAGTTTCTGCGGTCTATGAATCCTAACCAGAAAAGGGTATGGGGAAGTCACTTATAAGCCCTTTTAGAGTTTATGCCACTGGTCGGGACAGGCAACACGATAAGCGCTTTCACATTTCTTTGAGGATTTTCTATTTCTTTGAAAAGTATTCACGGTTATCCATTTATTAACGGTTGGCTTGTTCTCGTTACGACATATTGTAGTGGACAAGAAGCTTCCAAAGTTCGACAAAAAAACTCATGAAGAAAGCCGAAAGGCATATCGGTTGAAACGTTGAGTAGATAACAACAGTAAAAGAAAAAAAATCAAATAACACAGTGAATAATACAGACTGGTTGTCTTGTACTCACAGAGGGAAAACAGGATAGCCTACTTACTTTATGCTAATGGGTATTTCAAAAAGATAATCTTATTAGAATGCGAGGTCTTTGCGTTAATAATGCTACTGTTTCCTTGTTCCAATTATCTTAACATGCTAATGATGACACCTTTGTGGAATTACGTGATAATGTGACAAAATTCAGCGTATCTTGGATTCATGTCATTTCCAAATGCTTTGCAACTCATTTCTGCCGACCTTTTCAGCGTACATTTCAGACTCTTATATAAACACGAACAGAGGTGGCACCCTCTTCTAACCCTACTTATTTACTGAATATTGATTGCTCGCAATTCTTTGGATCCTGTCTTGTATACGACTGAATTAGGGTTGAGGTAGAGGTATATCAACCCATCGAGGTTCATTAATGCATAGATTGTAGGGAATCGCGTTCATATTGCGTTTATATTTACATTATGTAAGGCACACTGTGTAATGGTTATCGTCGTAGTGAATGGATACAACCAGACGTGGTAAAGTATTGGACTAAGCTTTATGCATTTCATATAGCACTAATACCCCTGGGAAAAGGTATGAATCCAATAATATTCCCTCTCAATAGTGGGATAGACTAGGCTCTTTAACCTTGGTTAAGCAACCAGTCCAGTAGAAGGAACACTCATAATTCAAACTAGTTAAACTCATGGAGTTGAGCTTTTAACTTGATTTTTTTGTTGAACTGGAAACTTTTTCTAGTTTCACAAAAACTAAGACCCATAAATGTTTGATGGGGGTCTAATTTTGGCAATTTCCATGCTCCAGCCCACTGTGCTGTTCGAATTAAAAATTCCTATTGAATCTTCTGTTGGTGAGTCTATGATTCATCGATAACCGATTATAAGATATCTTATCTGATTATTCAATGCCTAACACAAAAATCAAGGCACCTAATACAATTGTACTCATACGATGATCGATTTGTTTACTTCTGGTACGAAAAATAGATTTAAAACACAGACCAAATAAACTATACATATGTATATGTGAAAAATAGATGAAAATTAATCCGACAGTATGAAATTTAACATTTTTGAAAAGACAAACGGTGTTATATAATTGCTGACAGTAATCTGTTTCGACCACTTCAATAGATCGGTCATCATCAAGAGCAACATAGGAGAGAAAGACGGGATGAAACAACCGTTAGAAGAAAGGGTACAAACAAAACGCTATTATTCAATGCTGGAATTTTTTTAAAAAATGCGTGTTTTGTGTTAAAAATAAAATAAAGTTTATTTTTAAAAATCAGAAGCATTATAGTTCATAATAAAACTCAAAAGAGTTTGATGTAAAATTATATAAAAGTGTATAATGAGTATCAAAATTGTTCATGATACATTCCATTCAATATATCATGAACAATTTTGATACTCATTATACACTTTTATATAATTTTACATCAAACTCTTTTGAGTTTTATTATGAACTATAATGCTTCTGATACTTTAAAAATTAAAAATTTCTACATAAAGTAAAATAAATCGGCGTAGTACGCTATTATGGATATCATCCGAGCAGCGAAGGAGTCTATACGATTTTCACTAGCGCTGCACCAGAAACTTTGTTTTTGCGTCCGAGGTGAAGCGCCATCAACTTCATATTTTACGTCACAGATCCAAGCGTTGCACCTTATTGATACGCACATACTCTCTATCACACACACGCATATATATAATATATATATATATATATATATATATATATATATATATATTATTTATATTTTTGCTTGAAGGCAATTATAATTCATGTATCGTATAAAATTCGATAATTATAGAAAATAATCTTGACAAGTGAATCCCGCAAAGGATGGCTCGCTATGCAGAACACCGTACAGACTGTTTCGACTTTATTAAGTCTCTTCAGCGATGTATACTAACGACTCCCCTCCGACAGGAATCGAAACTGGGACTTCACAGGCATAGTCAGAGACCATATCCATTCGGCCGCCGGTACATAGCGAACAATCCCTGCGAAATTACCCTTGTCAATGAAACTACTACACGCCTCTACCATAGTAGGTAAGTGGACGTTTATTGTGTAGTAAACAAACTCGGCCGTAAGCTCTTCGGCGAAGTGAATAAGATTTTTGGATGTTTGTTTGTTTATAGAAGCATTGTTGAATAAATTATTATTTATATTTTTGCTTGAAGGCAATTATAATGCATGTAATGTATAAAATTCGATGATTATAGAAAATAATCTTGACAAGTGAATCCCGCAAAGGATGGCTCGCTATGCAGAACACCGTACAGACTGTTTCGACTTTATTAAGTCTCTTCAGCGATGTATACTAACGACTCCCCTCCGACAGGAATCGAAACCGGGACTTCACAGGCATATATATATATATATATATATATATATATATATATATATATATATATATACCGGGTGAGCAATATATGACATATTCAATTATAAGAGTTTCGCAGGCTTGAATTGTGAGTTTTCATTATTCTAGAACGATTGAGATACAAGGGTTAAACGGATGGAGAGAGCATAGTTAGATTTATACCTTTCTGTGAAATGCCAAAAGAACAATCGTTCAGGATTTGAACTCGGTTCCTCCTAATCATATCCTTCGATGGTAACCATTGCACCACGAACAACACCTATACATTGGCCTACGAAAAGTTACGTCAGAAGATATAAACTACTTCCAATTTCAAAATCTAATTATGTAATCCCAACTCAAGAATAAACAATATTTGGAACTGATATGGAGTAGCTCCCCGATTTGCTTGTTCCAGTACTTGTATTTGATTTTCATGGATTTGATCAAGTTATAAACAATTGTCTTATCGATATGTTGCCACTTCTTTAGCAATGTTTATTTAAGGGTTCACACTAACTTGATTTTGGTCGCACACTCAGGAGGCGTGTGCGGTTAAAGTGCTCCCAAACGTGTTCTATTAGATTCATGTCAGGACTTTTGGCCACCCTCGGCACTGACTTGATTCCCTAGGCTTCCTTACAGGCGTTATTACACAAGACAAAATTGCTATAATCAAGTGTGGGTAAAATCTTTTCGTAGCGCACTATATATATATATATATATATATATATATATATTGGCCATGTCAGGGGGATGAACAAAGACCTACTGTATAGTGAACTAGTGGAGAGCACCCGACCGGCAGGGAGACCACGCCTATGCTTCAAAGATGTCTGCAAGAGAGACCTGAAGACATGCAGCATCGACATAGACATGTGGGAGGCTTGTGCAGAAGACCGTGCAACCTGGCGCCTCCTCGTCAAACAAGGAACAAAAAGAAGTAAAGAAGAGAGGAAAAAGCTGCCACAGAAAAAGAGAGCTAAAAGAAAGGAGAAACAGCAGCACCCCCAACATCTACAGAAAGCATCACCTTTTGTTTGCAGTCATTGCACCAGAGACTGCCATTCGAGGATCGGTCTGTTCAGCCACTCACGTAGCTGTAAGAGAGAGAGAGAGAGAGAGAGAGAGAGAGAGAGAGAGAGAGAGAGAGAGAGAGAGAGAACTGCGCCATCATCTAAAATAGACGGAAGGTTGCCAACAACAACAAAAAAGTCATATATATATATTTATATATATATATATATATATATATATAGTAGGGGCTGGGTTAGCTCAGTCGATAGAGCGTTCAGCTAGAAATCACAAGGTTCCTAGTTCGATACCGACCCTCGTCAACTAAGCATATGAGTAGTACAGGGACCTGTGCGGCAAAGTAAGGAGCTGGTGGTAGGTGTGGTGCTCCACCTCAGACGCAAAAACAATCTCCTTGGTCTAGCGCTAGTGAAAAGGGAATAGACTCCCTCGCTGAATTGACTGATACCGACTGTAGGCCAACCCGACGACTTTAAGGTGCAATTGTTACCACTGGTTTCCAGGCAGCATTCTTGCTACCCTTCATCACGACGCCTTTTAAGAAATACGTGGACTGTCCCTTTTTTATATATGTGTCTGTACGTGATTTCCGTTTTTGCTGGTAGGTTTTTTTGTGTCTTTCTTGTGTTTCCTTTGATCTTTTTATTTTTATTTCTGTAAATATGTCCAGAATAAATTACCTATCTTTGAAAGTATTCAAAGTTTCGAGATGTTTTTTTTTTTCTAATTGATTTTGATGCATAGAATTCATTGATACCAAAGAAAGCAATCAATTCTAAGAATTCCCAGAGATATAAGTACTTTAATCACCTATTATAGTGTTAAAAATCTACAATGTCGTTAAAATTTTAGTTGTGTATTTAAGTGGGTTTTTTTGATAGATTTCGATTCATAGAATTCATTGATTTTAAAGGAAAGATAAGTTCGAAGGATTAGCAGTGATATGAATACTTAAAAAAAAAACACTTTATAGTGCCTCAATATACCAAATTTCATGAAAACTGTCGGTGTCGAATTTATTCCTGACGCTATCCTATATTGTCTGCACGTGTAAGTTTTTTTGTTTTAGCTGTTTTTCTGGGTGGATCTGTTGTCGCTAACATGTTTGTGTGTATGTGTGTGTGTGTGTGTGTGTGAGTGTGAGTGGTGTGAGTGTGTGTGTGTGTGTGTGTGTGAGTGAGTGAGTGTGTGTGTGTGTGTGTGTGTGTGTGTGTGTGTGTATTTTGTTATTATTTCTTATTATTTTCCCGTTTGGTAATGAGCCCCTAATTATGGTGGTTGCCTATATACATATACATATATATATATATATATATATATATATATAATATATATATATATATTATATATATATATATACATGAATTATTCAAATAAAGCTGCATGTAAATATAAACACATTATTTGTCGCTAGATAACATGTATATTTTTGCTTCAATCGATTTCCACCATAAAGATGTTTATAATGTCATCAAGTGTCAACAAATGAACGCCTACTGAATTGAATTTCTTTTACATGACACAGGTTTGCAGGTCATTTATTCATGTCAATCGGCTTGACACAAGTAGCGAACGCAACATACACGAATATTCATTAGTTCCCGAAAGCAATTTCAGAAATATGAAACAAATATGATTATGCCTTGTTATTTCCGCCCCCCCCTCCTTTCTTACGATCTGAAGGTTTTAGATGCAATTTACTCATATTTCACTTTATTTGCGCGATTTCCCGAACAGGAACAAACACCCTGATAATTTTGTAAATATTAAATTCAATTTACGAAGATGCACCGATATATCCGGTGGTGTGAATATCATATACGCATATACCCGGTGTACACGAAGTAAAAGATAAAACACAGCAAAGAAAATTTCAATTTTGCGATATTTTAATACATCATAAATCGTATATTTTTTGGACATCATACATTATACATGAAATCTCTGCCTCTTATCCTCTTTCTGTCTACCTGATATATATATATATATATATATATATATATATATATATATATATATATATATATATATGAGGAAAAATGAGTAAAGAAAAGAAATTTAGATGGATAAAATGAATTTAATCGATATCACTTTTAATCGATATCACTTATACATCTGTTTCGGTCAGTTTATCTGTGTGAAAATATTTCGCACACAGAGAAGATTCGACCTTCATCAGAGGGAAATTTTATTTTGAACAAATATATATATATATATATATATATATATATATATATATATATATATATTAGAGGATATGTGCTTAATTGAAGTCATACCTAATTTTGAAAATTGAATAGTTAATAATGATTGAATTTAGGCGGGCATATATATTCAAATGTAGGGCTAAACAAATCGAGAAACTGTCAATCCCTGTATTTACATTTCGACCTATTAGGTCTCATCTGCAAGGTTATAGACATTGGAGACTGCTCCGTGTGTGACTCGAAATCTCGACTGCCAAACACGCACAAACACGCAAAACACACACAAAAACACACACACACACACACACACACACACACACACATATATATATATATATATATATATATATATATATATATATATTATAGTGTACAATACATTTATGGTGCAATTGTACACTATAATAAATGAATACAGCTCTTAGTAAAGTAATAGAACACTTTATTCTCATTTCTCCAATACTAACAAAGGACTAACTATATATATATATATATATATATATATATATATATATATATATATATACGAGAGCATTCCAATAAATAAAGGTCTGGTTTAGTAGTTGCTTGTTTTGTTTTACAGCATATCAACTATTTATTGGGTTATCTAATGCTGACTCAAGCCATAAATGGATACCACATTATTGAAGAGAATTATTTAGGGCCTTGTGCCCAGATGTGTATTCGGCTTTATCTCTGTACCGACTTTACATGAATAAACGTATTTGATGGGGTCGGTTGCAGGGATGCAGCCGGAACATATCAAATACTTTCAAATTATTGAAGAGACTCATCACTGCTTAAACTTCAGTGATATAGTGGGGACCGGTTCTTTCAGCGTGACTTGACCGTAATCCTTGGTTTGGTTTGGTTTCTTTATTTAAAAACGTGCCAATGTTAGGGAGTTATTTTATACCAAAACCATCATTTTAAATTTGTTATTATTGAGCATATAGCTCGGAGAATATTACAATTGTATATTCCGAAAGTGAACGTAAAAACGTGTAGGGAAAATGTACCCTCCTCCCTCGACCTACCTCTTTTTCCGATCTAGCACCTTGCTTCCTCCCTGCTTCTTGTAAACTTTCCCTACACTTCATTCATGTTATCCTCAATCCTTATTTCCCCCCTAAACTCCCTACCCTTCATTTCCGCTACTAACTCACTCCCTCATCAAAACACACACATCTACGTAATTCTTCCTTTGAATAAAAGTCAGTTGACTGAGGAAGTCCTTATGAAAGGACGAAATATTTCTATTCTTAGACTTGTTTGAGTTATTATTTTTTGTCCACTATTCTTTTACCTTACCATATATATATATATATATATATATATATATATATATATATATATATATATATATATATATATATATATATATGGATATTCTTTATGCTTTCCACTGACATGTATAAGATTTATCTATGAAGGTTTTTATGAAGGAGTGTGCGGGTAACATTTTTTCTTATATTATGGAAACATTTTCGTTTTTATATCTTGATAAGGTTACTCTTAAACCTTATCCAAATTTCAGATATCTTTCTACAGATTTTTTTCCGGAATGCATAAATACTGTCCAGGAATTTCCTGCCGAAAATCCAATGAATGCCCATATATGTGCCCGTGTGCATGTCTCTGTGTTTGTGTGCGTCTCTCTCTCTCTTCTTCTCTCTCTCTCCTCTCTCTCTCTCTCTCTCTCTCTCTCTGTGTGTGTGTGTGCAAACATAACTTGACACAACACGCATGCAATAGTGACATTTTTAATAAAGCTCTTCAAATTCTCTTTGAGAATAAATCCAATTCCAGTCCAACTTGTCAGTAGATAATGATTCGTCAGGTTCTGCGTCGCCTTGACCGTCATTTTTTAAGCATCGAAATTCCCGATATAATGGAGATAAATATGAAATTCGAATTAGGATTCTTCACTTCACATCCTGAATAGAAACATCAATATCATTACACACTGCTAGTTACAAAAGGATGCCAACAAGACCAAGAGTCGTCTAGTTATAATTATAAATTACTCTAATCGTTGTTTCAGGAGTTAGAAATATATATTTTCTAGGATTTGTGACGGTACAGTTAAGCACGTTATGAATCCACACATACAAACATTTTGATGTCTTATTGAGAATATATATATATATATATATATATTATGGACTCTCTCGTCGATTTTCGACGCATGAGGGTTCGCACACACAATGAACACTCAATCAGTAATTTGTTTATAGTGGTGAAGGCTTTGTGTTGGACCATCCACACTTTTTGGCACAATCGATTGGAAAGAATTGGCGCATCAAGGGTTGCCACAAACCCAATCAACGACCGACCTCGGGAATTTTGAATTCAGAGTTATCCCTCTCCTAGAGTGGTTACCTACCCAAGGCTGAAGGGCCCAGTCTGCCCTATTTAACCCATAGCTGGAGGGAAAATATATGGATTCATACCTTCCCCAAGGGTATTAGCGCTATGTAAAATGCCAACAACTTCGTCTAGGAATTGAACTCGAATCGATGAGTCCATTTTCCACGACTCTAACCACTAGCCCACGCGCCTCCACAGAGGTGATATCTTGACACACACACACACATATATATGTATATATATATATATATATATATATATATATATATATATATATATATATATATGTGTGTGTGGGGTGTGTGTGTGTGTGTGTGTCAAGATATCACCTATGTGATTCTGTGAGTGGATATATAACGTGTTTACTTGCAACGTCATAAATGCCAGAACATTTTATTTCAGATGCTGCTGTTTCCCATTCAGAGGAGTGAGACTTCCCTTCCAAATATAAAGTACACAATCACTGGTGGTGCAATTGTGTAACTGTAATCGGCGTATGGAATGGTATTGGTGACTCAAATTCAAATCCTTGGCGAGACTGTTTGCATTTCCTTTGACACTAATGGCATGAAACGATATTTTCTTCTTGAGCAATATTTTCTTCTCCCTGGTATGGGGAAATTGTAGGACTAACTGTTATATGGCACTTGAAAAGGAACATTGGGAATTCAAATCCACTTTAATCCGCTTAAAAATGATCTTTGTGGAGTGGTGGTTTAAATACACACTCCTTCATTGTCATTAATCTCGTTCCTATTCTAAATTAGAATGGTAATATATATTTGTATGTCAAATAGAACTATAAGTAACCATATGATTAGAGACAACTAAAAGAATGCAATTGAAGAAGAAGGTTACTTGATACGTAACGGAAACTCACCATAAAGCGAGCGGGCTGTTGAATGCTCCTCATTCTAATTGCAAAACCGACGAGAAGTTCAATTCCATGATTATTTTTCCTTGATTGTTTTTATATTTTATATAATTGATTTTGGAATCATCAGGAGAGAATGTGCACCGTTTCGGGGCCTTCCTCTCAACGGTTTTAACTGCACACTGGCCCCCTGATATGAGATCCCTCGGAATATGTAAGATGTATTGTATAATGAAATATATACGATTGAATAACGACGAAAAGATGTTTTTAAACAACGCGTGCTATTCTAAATTAGAGTGTAAATAGATATGTGTATGTCAAATAAAACTATGAGTAACCATATGATTACAGACAACTAAAAGAATGCAATTGTAATATAGTATTGAGAATATAGTAATGATTTTAATAAAGCCTTTAGAAATGAATCAAATTTCGGTAGTAAATAATCAAATATGAATATGTAGGCTGTTAAACAGATAAACTAAACCGAAACATTATATCAGGGTCGGTTTAGCTCAGTCTCAGAACGACAAGTTTCCGGGTTCGATAATGGCCACCGTAAACTCAGTACCCGAGTAGCACAGTTTGCATATATTTTGTAAAGAGGGAGTCTGATGGTAGGTGTGACGTTCCTTTTCAGACGAAAAAACAATCTTCCTGATTATTTACTTGGGAAAAGGATATAGACAGATACCAAAAAATAGGCCCTTCCGTCTTCTTTATTAATTAGGTATACTTGAGTCTGCCAACACTGGTAATGTTTAGTTGGAAACTTTTTAGCACAAATTCAGAGTCGATGAAAGGACCAAACCTGCTGAGCTCTGTGGGACACCCATTACAATTTCTGCCACACGGATAAGCTCTCTTCTTCTGGATAACAGTTTTGAGTTCCGTTCTATGACATTTTTTTTGTTGAAGATTAAGAATTTTCTCCCTTGTGTTTGTTACTTTAATAAAGAAACTTTTGATAAACTTGATTGATTTCTCTGAATTTTTATATGAGGCTTGATAATTAGTATTTCTTTGGATTATTCAGACTATTGTCCTCATCTTTATTGTTATCTACACTATTTCTCTGAATTTTTTAGATGAAGCTTGATAATTAGTATTTCTTTGGATTATTTCAGACTATTGTCCTCATCTTTATTGTTATCTACACTATTTCTCTGAATTTTTAGATGAAGCTTGATAATTAGTATTATTTGGATTATTCAGACTATTGTCCTCATCTTTAGTGTTATCTGTACAACGTTTCAATTTGACACATGGCCTAGTGGATAAAGGAGTTAGGTTAAGACAGTTCTAAGTGACAGTTATCTCTATACTGCAGGTTCAATCCTGGTCAGGGGCAGCAGTAACATAGAATAATAATTAACACAGCTTAACCCCTCTACCCCAGCTATGGTTAGCGGAATGAAAACAAGATACCCCCGTGGACTGAATAAAGGGCTAAGTTCAAAGTTCCGTGATAGTTCCCGATTACGACAAGTAGGTTCCCGAGTTCGAAAAGAAAATAATAATGATTATTTAAAAGAAAAAGAAAATTGGATTCTTTGGTAGATATTATCCGTGCTGCAATACACTTAAATGTATAGATTAAGCGAGGTCGCGTGGTTTAAACCTCAATTAATCGAATACGTGGTTGGTTAACAACTTAATCGTTGATACTGAGAATCGTCCATTTGCAATTATTGACGAAGGACTTGCATGACAGAGGAGCACCAAGAAATAACCAAACGATTGATTCATTGATAAAAGATGTTTGTTTCAGACACGCGTAGCTGTCTCTCTCCCTACCCCCTTACATAATAAACGCACACAGCAACTCAAAAGTTAAAATAATATTCTATCGCCACCTGAAACAAACATATTTTATCAATGAAAATACAGCTGCTTCCTTGTGGGGTGCTGTTTCCATGATTGTTCAAGACCACACGCAGCATTCTTGTGCAGGTAGCATCTAGCTTATTTTCAAAGCGGTTTGTTAGGGTCCAGGTAGTGCAGCCATACAGCAGTATTGATATGACCACAGTCTGGAAGAATTGTCGCTTTAGCTTGTCAGTGAGATCGGATTTCTTTGCGGCCGCCCATGCCTTTCCTATTCGTGTATTAACATCGCTTTCTGTGGATAAAATATTACTACCTAGGTATGTGAATTGTTCTACTTGCTTAAGAGGCTTACCATCTAATGTGGAGATGTCTCCTTTCTTTTTGAAACTCATGAACTCAGTTTTATCAGAGTTCACGTAGAGGCCGATATTGAAACTAAATATCTGTTTTGATTGCCTAATTCTTAAATCCTAAAGCTTAAGGACGGAAGCCTTTGATTACCTAATTCATAAATCAGTAAGTTTACATATTTTATAAAATTTATTGTTAAATTTCCTGATTTTCCAAATCATTTTCCTGATTCCTTCTGGGCATTTTGATGTACATTTTTCAATTTAGAAATTAGAAGATCATCAGATTTTTTTCAAAATGGTTGAATTAAATCCTTGAAATGAAGATGTCAACAACCGAAATTATTTCAAGTTTTTATTTTTTTATTTTTCATCCAATGACGTACTTAGAATAAAATACAAAACAACAACATGTTTTCAATGTGATATGATAAGCGATACGATATGTTATAGTTTTGTAACTCTCAGATATGTAAGGTATGTCTCATCTTATTTATATAAGCTATATATATATATATATATATATATATATATATATATTATATATATATGTGTGTGTGTATATGTATGTATGTATATATATATATAATATATTATATATATATATATATAATTATATATATATATATATATATGTGTGTATACATATAATATATATATATATATATATATATATATATATATATATATATATATATGTATATAAGCTACTATAGCGGTAGTCAACGACTGCGGGGAAGATTAAGTTTAGGTCACGCTGACATTTACCTTTGAAATATTTGTCTACCGACAGCGCGAAATTAGTTTATTCAACTACATACTCAATGACGTCAAGTTTATATTTCGGTTTGTTTTTTGGTATTTTTTTTCGCATTTTTTCATGTGTATATGTGTGCAGGTGTGTGCACGCGCGCGTGTGTGTGTATGTGCGTACGTGTATCTCTATGTATGTGAGCGTGCGCGTGTGTATGTATCTGTATGTGTATGTTTTCATTTAACTTCTCTTTTTTTTAATATAAGATTTTCTATTCCGATTTAGTTTCAGGTTATTTTTAATAGTTTTTCTCCAAATCACTTGCATCTATATCTTAAGGAAGTAAGTCAAGTTGCAACAACCATTTTCTTAAAAAAAATAGAATAAGATAAAATAGCTGCTTATACTGTTGCTCGTAGCATCCATTTTGTTTTTTTTTTTAATACTTCTTGCTATGGAACGTGTACGTAAAAAAAAGCAAAAAGCGATGGTTTGCTTCAGTTGGAGACAATTCGTGAAAGTATTAGGAACGTAGTGGTAGATAATCTGCACAAAACGAAATATCAAATAAATAAATGAATACATAAATAAAGAATACACACACACACACATATATATATATATATATATATATATATATATATATATATATATATATATGTGTGTGTGTGTGTGTGTGTGTGTGTGTGTGTATTTGCGCGTCAGAGACACCTCAAAGGAGAAAAACAAGCTATATTACATATATACAAGGTGTGTCAAAAAATTATAGTGATTTTTTGGTACTTTTTGACACACCTTATATTCTGAAAAAACTTCATTCATTTTTATTTCTATCTTGGTAAATACAGCTTCAATCTCGATATTTTCATGATATACCTTATATGTGCGTGTGTGCGTGCGCGCGCGCGCGTGTGTGTGTGATTAAATTGTCTTTACAAAGGAAAATCACCAAAATAGTAGAATAAAATTATAAAGAATAACGAATCACGTTATGAATTATAACAATTCGAAATAACAGTAATGAAAATAACACTAAAGTAATAGAGTAATACTCACTTTCCACCCGTATAATACGAAATTTCCCTGAGATATATAAGTTTTAATATTCATCTACAGATATGTATTCGTTAATCCTAACTCCTATTAATACATACAGGATGGTTTTATTTCGTAATCTTTTTTTTTTTTTTTTCAGTTTAAGCCTGAGAGATTACATATCAGGATTCATCGATTTCTCTTGTTCGAAATGATTAAAATGAATTCATGGAATTCCTTGGATATTTTGAAGAAATGATGTGTAAAAGAAGGATTTCCTCATAATCATATATTCCCTCATAATATGCCGATTTTTTAAGATTAACATCATTTTATCTCGATGGATACAATTCAAGTTAAAATACATTGTTTATTTACGAGGGAAAGTAAAAAGTTTGCTGTACTTTCACCCTAAATAATCTTTATCATTGTCACAATGCGTTCCGCTCATGCCAGCTTATAGTTGGATCTGTTTTGATTACGTGATCAAAGTTTGAATCTGATCGCATCATTTTGCTTGCTGTCTTTACAGTTGTGGAAGTAATCTGGGAACGACCTGACTGACTGACTGTTTTTAATTCAGTGCTCGGATTTTATAAAAATAATTGTATCTATATCAGTCATCGGAACTGGGTCAACTAAGTGCTAAAAGCTCCCCGGCCCGAAAACCCAAGGCTATACTTGTGACGGTTAGATAAACATATCATCTCAACTTTAGGTCAGCACTGCAACCTTTACTTCTATGTATAAACAATACGCAAAACCAAAATATATATGACATTTTAAATTTTACATCCAACTATTCTAAAAAAAACAAACAAATATTCTACACTTTTCTTTTTCGTTGAAAATTATTTGACGCCAACAAAAAGAACTGTGTAAATACAGTGTAAACATGGCCATTCCACGAGCATTACACACCAAGCAAGTGACCTGATTTCTCTGATCGGAAGGAATGTCATGGGCTAAAATTCATCAGAGGCTTTTTTAGGACCGTGCAATATTGCGCTAATGTGTATATGAGTGGATGGAGATGGGTAAAAGTTGCCAAAAGAGCGTAACGCACGAAGAGGGAGCAGGGAGACCGTCACCCTTGACACTAATTAGAGGATTTAACATGCTCAAGTGATAGTAATGAAGAATCGGTGAGTTATAATCGATGACAGGACTTATTCTCTTCAGATTAATCACGATTCTGCCAATCAAATCATCTATGATGAGCTCAGCAACCATATAATAAGTGTGCAGAGAATTTCTAATTTCTCTTGTATATATAAACCGGATCATCCGAACTCTGCTTTTGTTCACTCGTTGAAAAAGAACAACATTATAACAGTCAACCTTATTCCTTCTTGTGGCGAGAGAAACCACGAACGTAGTAGTTCGAAGCGTGCACGACTGTGTTTGGCAAGGAGAATGAGATCAGAGGCGAGTGGGGAGATTGAACTCACATCCTCCTGATCGGGAGTCGTGGCCTGACGCATGTGAATTATTAAACTGTCCAGAGTGGCCCGGATGTGAAGGATTGACGCGTGCTGATTAATGTCGCACGTGCTGCACGGGTAAGTCCAGAGTGTGTGTCTGGCAGCTCATGTGAAGGCGCATCTTGAGCTGTTTGGGCTGACATATAAGGACCCAGAGCAACTGAGTAGTGGCGCTCGTGTGTTGGGCTTGTATGTCTGGAAGGAGCACCGTAGACTTCGATGGCGACGCGACGGCGAGTGTCCGACGGCTCCTGACGTACTTACACGTCGAAACATCTTTTCCATGTGTGGGCGGCTGACCGGGCATTTTCCAGTGTGCGGCTGGCTCCGTGCTGCAGCAGCGTTCTTGAAACAGAGAGCGAACGCCGTAACAACAGGATGGGATATCGAAGTTCAAGACCCTCTACTGCGTCGGATGCTGGAGGAGATTATTGCGAGAACGGCACAAACTGATCCAGCAATGCTGCACTCTTGTCACCAACACTGTCAAAATATATTTTCTCTCGTCCACTCGTCGCAACAGCCTCTAATACTTTTCAAAGCATCTCTGAATTACACTAAATGGAGATTCTAATTCGGGCAATGTGAAAAAAAAAAAAACAAACAAACACACACAGACAAGATGCGGCACAAGGCCAGTAGTGTGGGTCACCCAATGAGAATCGAACTCACTAACAATGGTCTGCAAATCTAGATTGCTAACCATTACACCACGTGAGGTTCCCTGGTTTTTTAAGATATAGTTATTTACTAAGCTTAGCTTAGATATGGCACAAGGCCAGAAGTATGGGGCTCAGATGAGAATCGAACTCACTAACAATGGTCAGCAAATCTAGATTGCTAACCATTACACCACCTGGGATGCCCTGTTTTTTAAGATATAGTTATTTACTAAGCTTAGCTTATATATGGCACAAGGCCAGAAGTATGGGGCTCCCAATGAGAATCGAACTCACTAACAATGGTTTGCGAAGCGAGCTTGCTAACCATTACACCACGTGAGGTGCCCTGGTTTTTTTAAGATATAAGGTGTGCACTAGTTCACCGCCTAGACTTAGCGTGGCTGATACATTACTTAAACGCTGATTCTTTCTCTCGCTCATTTGCATTTGACAGGATACTAGCAATACTCATCGAGGCTTGAATTATGTTTAATGGACATGACTGAAATCGTTCATTTGTATTTGGCAAAATTTAAGGTTTCTTTAAAGGTCATGATTAAATTATTTAGTTGGATTTGGCAAGGTTTGTTCTGTTTTAGGGCCATTATTTAATATTTCATTTAGACTTGGCAGGATACTAGCAATACTCGTCGAGGTTTGAGTTGTCGTTAAGGGCCATGATCCATCGACGAAGGGACCTAGGATTATCGACCTGAGAGGATTACCAAAGGATTCGGTACATTTTCTGGACAATGTTTCAAGAATGAACAACTTAAAATTAATTCTTTTTTGCAAGGGTTGGTGAACTCAAACGTTGACCGTCGTCTTCTCACGAATAAATACCTATTACGTTCTACATGTGAGTCAACCTTAATCCTTTCACGACAGAACGCATATAGTGTAATGTAATGGAATAACTTCTAGTGCAAAACCATATCTAGTGGTGCAGTAACATTTGATAGAATGCAGTAAAAAAAAAGCCGTGATGTAGTGTCATATGCCGTAGTGCAGTAATATACGTTGTGGTGCAATAACTAATGCAGTGGTGTCAATAAGAACACACTTAATGATCAGCGACATAAAATCTCACGCAGTCCCCTTCATTGAGTGTTTGATGTAAACACCAGTCGCTGGAGGTTTAGATTTTTTTAATCAGGAACACATGCAGTTTTCACTGATATTCCTTTAGAATCCACATACCCCTTTTATATAATATACTGATGCTAAAAAATGTCACGAGACGTTCTGACCTCAGTTGAAACGAATTAAATATGAAATTTAGGATACCAAAATAACAATAGACTCCAGTAAGATGAATTTGTTGTTAATTAAGTGTATATTTTGTCTCTAGCTGTATACACCCGTTTTTCCTCTTTCTCTCATCATCTTTCGTTCTATACATATACGTATGGAGGATATAATCCTCTAATGAATATTATAGTAGGGAATGGATAGAACAAACCAAGATCACATCATGGAAAATGCTATTTGCAATTGCATGACGATAATGTCCTTTGGAAAAAAATGAACCCAACTATTCTCCCTCCAGCTATAGGAAAATTGTAGTTGTGTATGGTAACTGGTATAGAACAAATAAAAACTATGAACGTAAACTACGCTTACCCTATCCCCATATATATATATATATATAATATATATATATATATATATAGATAGATAGATAGATAGATAGATAGATAGATAGATTTATATATAGATATGAGGGTATCAATTTAACAACCCGACACAAAGTCAATTTATTAAGTGGACTTAACTGTTTTGAAATCAGAGATTTACTTCTCCTATACTGTTTGCCTAACCATGGTTAGAGAGCCCAGTCTGCTCTATGATTTACCTATAGCTGTAGGGAAAATATTTGGATTCATACCTTTTCCAATGATATTAGCGCGATGTGAAATGTAAACAGCCTCGTCCAGGATTCAAACTCGGATCGATGCATCCATATCCAACGATTCTAACCAATACACCAGGCACTTCCATTATATATATATACATATATATATATAATATATATATATGTGTGTGTGTGTGTGTGTGTGTGTGTGTGTGTGTGTGCGTGTGTGTGTTCCAAGTAAGGAGAGAGAGAGAGAGAGAGAGAGAGAGAGAGAGAGTGATCCAGCAAAGCATACATTGATAAAATTCGTCGGCCGAAATGTTATTGGAATATCCAAATTCTTTGTTAAATAATTTGTATACAGTTGCAAAATTAAATTGAATGAATTTAGGATTTGCCAATCCAGAAATATGACAACATAATGTTTGCCAATGTCGCATCGGTTCTATTTTGACTAAACCCTCATATTGGGAAATTTGAATCTAACGAAATATTTTCCGCCCGAATAATACTTCTTTCAATTTCATCTTCCTGTCCAGGATTTATTGCAAATATATAAGTATTAATATTTACCTTCATGAATATATTCATTAATCCTTATTGTTTTTTAATACATATTGGAGAATTATATATATTTTTTCGGATTATGTCCAATGGATTTCATATGTGGATTCATCACATTCTCTCATTCAAAATAAGAAAATGAATTTACAGAATTCCTTGGATAGTTTAAGAAATTATGCGTTAAAAAAGTATAGCCTCCTTTTATTCCACGCGAATAATGATGATACGACTGGCGTGTGAATGGAAACTTGTCTGGGAGAACGAAAGCTACGAACTTAAACTTTTAAAATTCCGCTTAATATTTGAACGTGTGGGTTGCTTAAATACACTCATATACAATCGCACACACGCCCAGCGCGTGCGCATATATATATATATATATATATATATATATATATATATATATATATATATATATATATATATATATATAATCTAATGAGTCAGACGAACTTACTAAAAGTTTCGCTTAATTCTGTTGCAGATTGACTGTTTGTTTTGCGCGGGAAGTCGAAAAGACAAAGGAAAATTAAACAGGGAAAGACAATAGATAGGCGAGACAGAAATCTTAGTATAACAAAAGAGGTGTGACAAAGGACTCATCTGGACAAACGCTAACTTGAACAAAGGGAAAGGACTTCCCGTCAAGGAACAAAGGAATGTGTGGGCGGTCGTCGGTACTTAAGCAGACCCGGACAGACCCCAGGAGAGAGACCCGAAGGAGAGACCCGAAAGGAGACCCGAGGAGACGGCGAAGAAAGCACAAGGTGTCGGACCGTCGATACGGTCGGGCGCTGCTAGCGAGCAGTGAGGCTCGCCCACCACCTTCCACCACATAAGTAGTCGTAGTGTCATTTTCCCTGCCCGACACTCACCTACCACACACCGAAGAAAATAAAGAAGAGTCATCTTTTATATACGCGTATCTGTTGTTATTGAAGTTCAATAGCTGACTACTAGATACATCGTCTAGGGTCAGGAACGATGTCCGCTGTATACCCGCAACGTATACGAGTCAGAGTAGCGTGAGTTTGAAGAAACCAGTATGCAACAATTCTCTTCAGAGCTAAGATCTGACTAAAGAGACTGGGAGCAAACACATTAAATATAATACTTACCACCGTGATTCAAATAAATCACTAAATTAGCATAAACTAAAACGACCAATAGAAAACAACAAAAACTAAGAACACTATTCAATTTATAGGTTATTATATTATATCTAAAAAAAATTATTTTATATATATATTTTTTTCCAAAATATTGTACCAATAGATTATTTTTTGTTGGTACGATTTTCTTGGTCTTTTCTTTTTTCCAAAAAATTTTTCTCTCGGGTTGATGTTTGGTAGTATATTTTTACAATCAAACTATTTACTGGGGCCGGGTTAGCTCAGTCGGTATATCGTTCGGCTAGAAACCACGAGGTTCCTAGTTCGATACCGCCCTCGCCAACTCAGCCTTCTGAGTAGCACAGGGATATGTGCGGTAAAGTAAGGAATTGATGATAGGTGTGGCGCCCACCTCAGACGCTAAAATAATCTCCTTGGTCTAGCGCTAGTGAAAAGGGGATAGACTCCTTGCTGCATGGCTGATACCGACATTAGGCCGCCCCGACGACTTTTACTTTTATATATATATATATATATATATACTTGTAAATATATGCACCCTCCGGTTGCAAGTATTTAAGTTTTAATGTAATAAAATATTATATTAAATTAGGACTAATGAAACTAAATAAGAATGCAGATAAAAAGATTTAAAACAGAGGGAGTATAATAACAGATTTGAAAAAGAGGTAGTATAATAAAAAATGGAACAACTGAAACTTACTCTTCCATCACTCTCGTCTTTCATTGTTATTTTTTCTAATTTAAGTATTTAGTTATGAGAGGAAGTAAAGAATAAAATGACAATTATTTTATCTTGTTAATGGATTTCATTTAAGATCCATTGAAGAGATTTTTGCTTATATTCATTAAAATAAAACCAAACAGTTAGAAATCAATAATACTAAGCACATATTTATTAAATTCGATTTTTTAATATTAATATGCAAATTAGCCTTTCCGTTCACACTGTAAACCGCTATTTTGTTGTATATATAAATACAATTGCATGTTGTCAGTATGTAGACATACTTAACAGTATTAATAATGTACGACAATTTTATTAATAATTGAGGTTTAGATAAAAATAAAATCATGGAGAATGTGATGTCAATAACTAAGAGAATTGTGACTTGAGTAGGAATATAGTTTCGGTTACAGACAGAAAAACACACAATCTCCATTATAATAAGATATGCAGAGAGAGAGAGAGAGAGGTCCATCAAGGTATATATTGATAAAAATTGGTTGACAAAAACGTTATTGGAATATCAAGATATTTGTTAAATAATGTACATAGTCGAAAATATATATGTGAATTCATGATTTACCAACATCTAACGACATGATATTAGCCAATGTTTTATCGGTTCTACCGCTTCTTCGGGTCATATTTTGACTAAACCCTCTGATGGGAAACGGGAATTTCACGCTGCATTTTCCACCGGAATAATACTTCTTTCAATTCAATATGCATGTCCAAGATTTATCTCAAATAAATAAGTATTAATATTTATCTTCATGTATATATTCATTAATCCTTATTGCTTTTAATACATATTGGAGAATATTATTTTATGATTGTTTTTGTTTGGATTATGCTCAAGAGATTCCATATCAGAATTCATCACTTTCTCTCTTTCAAAATTAAGAAAATGAATCTGCAGAATTCCCTGGATAGTTTAAGAAGTGATGCGTAAAAGAAGGATTTCACATATGCTCATATAAAATTCCGAATATTAATCTAAGCTTCCTCTTATCTGTACGAAATACAATTCTAGTTAAAATACATTGCTTACATGCATTCACACCAGATCCTTTTAACTCAGCTCCTGAACATTCGTTAAAAAGGACTAATATTCTTCAAGGAATATCGTTGAACCTCGAAACATCTCTTATTGTTGTATACCCTTTCTTAAATTCTTATCTCTGGTCATATTTTCTTCTGGTCGGCTTTGGTTCTATCTTCTAACATCTTGACTTGCTCTGGTCTAGCGTCTCGAATCTCCTAAGGTCTGGACTTTCTATTGCTATGTTCTTGCTGGCTGGTCGTCCTGGATTCATTTCTTAGTCTTGTTACCAAGACATTCATCAACCACAAGAACATATTAATTATACAAACTTTTATTTCCTTAACTATACATTTCATGTAACTAAATATTTGACTAACATAGCGCGCGTGAGTTCCAGTTTTAGGCAGGACCTAAAATGGTCGACTTCTCTGCCTGACGTCTAACTGAAAACTGGGGACCGAACAGGTCCCACGAGACTTCACCTATTTTGGCGGGCTTCTGTAATTTTCCATGGAAGGACCGGCCATGGTATGAAAGGGGTCATCCCCTCAGAATTACAGGGGACCGAATATAATCTTATGCAAACGCATAGATTATGTAACATCATTTGCACTAAATTATTTTGTTGACATGTGCCAGTAATTACCAATCCTTTCGTTAATTTAATTCCCTTGATAAAAGTTACGGTATTTTTTTTCATGTTTTAAATATAATTTAGTGGGAATGAAATTTCTTTTACATTTTCTAATAAAAGTTTGTCTGTTTGCTTTTACGTATGCCATATTTTCCAAAATCATTTAAATAATGCACAACATTGTTTTACTACGTACACTTTACTTTAGTCGTTTTCGTTGCTTAATCTTCTAATGATGAGATTAATAAAAAAACATGTAAGACTTTTAAACTGATATCCGTAGATTTATAGGGAATTTGGCCCCTATTTACGTGCATGTGGAATTGAATACATTAAAATATTTTTTCTAAAACAAGTAATTTTACAATTGTATAAGTTAAGTTTAGAATTATGTAAACAAAAGATAATCGAATAAATATTTGTTTAGAAATATTTTATCAACAATAGAAACAATGGTTTAAATTCCATTGAAAATATGTACGCCATCGGAATGTTACAAAATCATCCGATATTTACGTCATTAGAAAACAGCTGATATTTGAAAATTCCAATATAAATTTAACTTAATGATCACGTAGACAATGAAAAAAGAAAATTATAAAAAGGCCCATAGCGCTGAAAAACTACGGTGGGAGCTTACGGTCTTCCCGACTCGACAGAGTTGGAGCTGATGCTCCTAATTAATTAAAATACACGTTCCTTATAGTATATAGTATACATCGTATGTATATTTTACTATATATGCATATATCAATTAAATAAAAATGAATAATACATAAATATATAAATAGATAAAAATGATAAAATTGAAATTGAATGAACAACGGCTATTACGACTATTACTGCCTTCCGTGTGGCGTTAAAAAATTGAACACCATGAGACGCGTGTTTATAACATAAAAAAAGATAAAATAACGACGCCGAAAAATGCGTCCATTTCGGAAAATCGTCTCTGAAGATAAAGTTTACTTTGAAATCGATAAGACAAAAAAAAATGTTGTTTTTATTTCTTATTTGCATTGTAATTGCCTTCAAATCATTAATATATAGTAACATACTTAACAACGCTTCAAGCAAATTACCAATTACTTTATATATATATATATATATATATATATATATATATATATATATATATATATATATATATATAGAGAGAGAGAGAGAGAGAGAGAGAGAGAGAGATAGAGAGAGAAAGAAAGTCTTTAAAATTACTAATAGGAAATTTAAATCATATGTCTGAGTAAGCTATGTTCTCTACGTACTCAGGTGCGTTTTCATTTTTAAGAAAACACATTCTTATTCATTCTTGCAGTGATCCTAAAGGATTTTTCCATTCTCGTATGCTTTTTTTTTGTTTTTGTTATTGTTTTTTATTTTTTTGTCGTGTGAATGTTCATCTAGATCTGATGAATTTTACGTTTTTTTAGACGATGTATTTTTAATTATTACATTCATGTCTTTTTTTCTTGTTTTTGTTTTATAATTATCTTAATTTCTTTTCTAATGATCATAAGGACTTATTCTTTTAACGAAATATTTTAGACCCTCAAACCATATTGCAGCAAAATACCCCCCTCCGGCCTGAACGCGTATTCTCTAACCAAGGGAGTTCGTATATCATGAAGGGTCACCGTTAATACTGTCTTTTCCGTATAAATGAAAAAAAAATCCTCAGGTAAACATTAAAGGGGAAGACGAAGTTGAAAGTAGGATATTTAATAGAAAAATGGGAAATCGATTGCAATAGCAAGAAGACGGGTAATATTCCTCAAATGATTTGAAGAACATAAATAATGGATAAAGTAAAATACAGAGAGAATAAAAGAGAAAAGGGAAGACGAACGTGAAGAGTCAAAGAAAATGAAACAGATGAAAAATAGTTAAAAACGTGAAATTGAACGGAAATTGAAATAGAGGAATTAATTGAAAAAAGAAAAAAAGGGATTTAGAAAATTAGTATTATCTGCGTTATTCAGACTATTGTCCCCATCTTCATTGTTATTTGTACAACGTTTCGGTCGATATACCCTCCGGCCTTCTTCAGGTATTTCTTGTCGGATTCGGGAACCTTCTCGGATTCGGGAACCTTCTCGGACTCGGGAACCTTCTTTTCGAACTCGGGAACTTTCTTGTCGTATTCGGAGGCCATCACGGAACTTTGAACCAACCCTTTATTTATTCCACGGGGGTATCCTGTTCTCATTCCGCTAATCATAGCTGGGGTAGGAGTTGTGTTAATTAATTATTTTTCTAACTGATTTCACTCAGGATTGAACTCAGGTTCCAGAGATAACTGTCACTTAGAACTGTCTTAACCTAACTGCCTTATCCACTCGGCCATGTGTCCAATTGGACAATACCTGAAGAAATACCCGAAGAAGGCCGTAGGGTATATCGGCCGAAACGTTGTAGAAATAACAATGCAGATGGGGACAATAGTCCGAATAACGCAGATAATACTAGTCATCAAGCCTCATCTCAAACATTCAGAGAAATAGGATTTAGAAAAGCCTGAAATTATGCCGTATTTAAAAGCGTAAGGAAAAAAAAGAATAAAGAAAAGAAAATAGAAGAGCGCTAATCAAAGGGACGTAACAAGGAATAAGAAATAAAGAAAATTAGGTTTAAAGATAAAATGACAAAAAAGGAGTGTAACTAAGAAGGGTCGTTGCTGGAAATAAATAAAAGATAAAGATGAACAAAAAAATAAAAAGATTAAAGCGAGAAATAAAATCGACACTGAAAAATCAGTTGACAGACCATTTCATCCGATCGAGAAATTATCTTTAATGTTCATAGGCGATAGCCAGAAGAGGTGAGATGAAATCAAGTGCGCTGATTAACATAATTGAATTGCAAGACTCTGTGCTTCGGCTGATCTCTAGAAATCCTGTTCATCACTTTGCTTCATTCACGCTGGGTTGATCAAGTGTTCGATTGATCAGGTTTGATGAGCCACGGAGTTGGATTTAGAGCTCTGATTCTGAATAGCTGCGTCCGAGCAAAGACACAGAGCGTGAACAAAATGCTCAAGGCGGTGCAAATTCAAACGTTCAAGCTGAATAGACTTCAATCCTCATCCTCCTGAAAAATCCAAAATCAAAGAAAGGATAATCAGAGAGTGATGGCGATAGAAATACACTCACCCAATTTCACTCACTAATTTTTGCGTTCATATTATTTGATAGGTGAACTGTTCCTTTTTTGTGTGTTTTCTTTTAATTCTAAGCATTTATATTATTTCCCCTGCATGTTCCTCTCTTTATTTTGTAATTGGTTGTGACTTTATTTCTGACACTGACTCGGTCTCTAAAGTACGTATTTTTCAATACTAATTAATTCGAATCATCGTGTTTTTTTAAATTTTTCCAACTGTCAAAATTACTACTCGTTCGTTTTTTTTCTTCTGTTTATTATTCCATTGGATCCTCCTAAAACTTCTCTCTCTCTCTGTCTCTCTCTCTCTCTCCCTCTCTCTCTCTCTCTCTCTCTCTCTCTCTCTCTCTCTCCATATATATATATATATATATATATATATATATGTGTATATATGCGCACGCACAGCGCGTGTGTGCGATTGTATATGTATTTCTCTCTCTCTCTCTCTCTCTCTTTTTCTCTTTCTATACACTCACACACACACACACACACACACACACACACACATATATATATATATATATATATATTGTAATACAGGTACAAGTAATAACCTACTCGGGTTTCCCATAAGGATCTTCAGGGGTAAATCCATTGGATTAATCAAGATATTGATTAATTGCAGTCGATTACACGTGTGTGTCTTTTGCTATCACCGGTAAGTCACCTTTTCCAAAGTAAAACACACACACACACACACACACACACACACACACACATATATATATATATATATATATATATATATATATATATATATATATATATATATTGATTAATTCAGTGGAAATAAAATCTTGAAGATCCTTATGGTGAAACTCGGGTAGGATATTTTCGTAAACACTGTAATACTATATATATATATATATATATATATAGTTGTCTTTTTTCTCTATTCCTTGCTGCCTTATCCTTGAATAATTAACGGCACAGTTCCACAATAATTTTCCCATGAACTTGTTTCGCGTATGACATCAGAGTATAAAGTATACGGACATGATCTTCTTGTGTGTCTACCGCAACGCAGTATGAATCGAACATCCTAGTGAAAACTTTGCTAACACAATACCGTTAAAATTATCATTATACGGATAAATAAACATCTAATAAAATCTAAAACTATGAAAGGATTTGTATTATTGACATTAATTCCAAGTCAATTCTAACTTGAAGTGGTAGGACTTATTAGGTACTGATATGCTAGTTGAATAGATAAGCTTAAAATGAATCGTATTTAAATTGCACCGAGTGAAAAAAATCTTAAAAAGTCAGTACACAAAAAATTAAAGTACAACGCACCAGATTTCCTAAACTGTAGACCTAAAATAACATTTAATGGTTTAATATGCCTTTAAAATGAATCAGTAATGAGGTAGGTTTTTGTCGATTATAAGAATAAGAAAGAATGACATTTTTCACTTTGTAATGTATTTCTAAGTGTGGTAACATTGGAGGTTGCTACTTTTTAAAATCTTAGCGCCAAAGTATTTTAGTGATTTTGTACTAAACCAAAGCCTATAACAAATTTTACATCTTGGTCGCTTGAAATGAATGTATTTACCTAACTCCTACAGTAGAAGATTGATTTTTTAAGTGAAGTTTAATTTAATTTAAGGCTTTAATTCGTTGCAGGACAGTAATAGAATTTGCTATGCTATATTCAAAGTTACTGAATTCTTTCTCAACAGGTTGACAATTAGACTTTACAAATGTATTGCTTTTGCCAACATGTGCAATTCAGTAATTACCTTTTTTAATAATTCTGCACACACACACACACACACACACACAGATATATATATATATATATATATATATATATATATATATATATATAGCTTGCATAGCAAGCGCCCACTATATTGAAGTAGATTCATATATTTCTCAAGACACACACACACACACACACAAACACACACACACACAAATTGACGAATCAGACGATGAAACTCGAGCAGGGTACTTTTATCCATTTTATAAATAAATTTTGCTCTACATTGTATTGA
This sequence comes from Doryteuthis pealeii, assembly GCA_023376005.1. Lineage (NCBI taxonomy): Eukaryota > Metazoa > Mollusca > Cephalopoda > Myopsida > Loliginidae > Doryteuthis > Doryteuthis pealeii. Next base: position 7,731,462 of record CM042146.1, on the reverse strand, counting down.
GCACTTTGTATTTGTTTTTTCTCAGTCTTAACCCCTGGATACTGTGCGCTTCCAACGATCGTACTCGTACCCACCGGTAAGCTACTACTCATACATTAACACATATATATAAATATGTATATATATATATATGTGTGTGTGTGTGTGTGTGTGTGTGTGTGTGTGTGTGTGTGTGTGTGTTGTGTGTTTGTGTGTGTGTGTGTGTCTTGAGAAATATATCAATCTACTTCATAGTGGGCGCTTGAATATCTAGCTTTAGTTCGTAAGACAACAAGTCTAGAAGGTGAAAAATCTGCCCAAGCGAATGAGACGCATACATTTATCCGAGATTTTGAGCTGCAAACGAATACCTAAATCCAGAAGTCCAATCCTAGTCCTAATTAGAATAAAAAAAAAGTTAAGTGGATTTTGCTGTCCAGCAGAACACATAATGAAAATAAAAGTAATAGAAAAAGTAGAAAAAATACTTGGACGTTGCCTGAGAACTGACAAAACTCTGAAACGAGATAGTCAGTGATATGAATTGTAAATAGTACCCTCGGAAAAAGTCCCCGAATGTTTTGTTTTTTTAAGACTGGAGTATTTGGAAATCAGAGGAAGAATGAAGACCATCCATAGTACAACATTATTAAGATCGGCTAGATTACTCAAAAGAGTCCTAGAGTTTGCAGGAGCCTTACCAACCTCAGAATATAGTGGAAACCCAACTAACAATGGTGTGAAAGCTCGCGAAGATGGAAATCAGTGAATAACAAGTATATTATAAACATACTTGTGCGATATATTTTCCGCTTCCAAAATTGAATTCTAATATTATCATTGTAAATCTCTGATATCTCTTTTATTTATTTGCAAGCGTTTTATGGTATGGTCAAGTGTGCCTTCTGGCCATTAAGTTCGTTGCCAAATACGCTGCAACTAAACACTTCAGTACACAAAAACATATATCCTCTCGATAAATCTCATATATTTCTGTTTATCTTTTCAACTCTCCAAACGTAGGGGCTTCCCAATGACATAACGGCTAAAGTGATGGATTACAACATCGTAGTAAGTGAGTTCGAACTCCAGTAGCGCCATTATGTTCAGTTTCGAACTAATATCCTTGAGAAAGATATCTTACATTTCATCCTCTCGGTATGGGTTAAATATCGCAACCACACAATCTGTATGAAGATGGCTTTGGCGTAGAATAACCCAAGAAGGTTGATGTGCCATTCAGCAAACCGAAAGAACCAACTCTCCAAAACTCCTTTCAAAACTCACCAATGAGCAAATACCGATTTTCTTTCGAATTTCACGTACCCTTTACTTTGAGGATGTTCATCATATATTTACAGTGTGTTCGGAATAAATTTATTTATATTTGGTTATTCTTCTCCGTAGGTTGGAGGTATTGACGCACACTGCGTGCCCTTTAAAAGCTTGGACCCTTCTCATTTATATACGTGATGATAGATAGAATGGATGACTGAAACCAACCTGAATCATTGAAGAGAATAACTTGTATCATGATGATCTGCGTCATCAAAATAAGGAGATTATGGTTGCTGCCCAATGCTCTCTGGACACTATAAAAACAATCAGGCATGAACTGGAGAATTGCAATGGAGACTGCGAGGCAGTGGCTAAAGAAAGCAACATAACAGACGATCTGATTAAGTTCGCACAGCAGAACACTCGAACATCTACAGAAAAAAGTGTTGGATGACCCTTAGATGCCTACTTGGAGTTGCTAAACACTGTAGTCAACCCCTGGATAACAAAGGTAGCCAGTGGTAGGATATGTGTATGGCGGCAGGATCTGGTCCCCTGCCACACTTCTGTGAAAAGTCAAATATGGTTGTCGGCAAATGTTTACAACTACACCAGTTCCAATGTTTAACCTTCAAATTCCCAAGATCTTAACTCCATGAATTATTATGTATGTGGCACTATTGAGAACTGCAACATCAGCTTGCTCCAGTTTCCAGGATTGAGGCTATGCTCGACGCTAATGGTGGTTATTTTGAGTGAAACTTGTTGACAGCAGTGTAATTTTTGCGCCTGTTGAATTTTTTTACAATCAATTAAATTTTGTAGTTACCAAGGACTTTTTCTTTTTCCTAATGAAACTGTCAAATTTCACCCGAACAGCCTGTTTATAAAATACAACGTCTCTATGTATATCTGTTGCTATGCTTTTGTATGCACGAGGGGGAATCAAAAAGTAATGTCATTTTGCTTAGGACAGGTATAATTACCTACACACAAACATGTATCGTACATCAGAATGATGATGATCTTCTGTGGAATATACTCCCACTTCTCCACATAGTCAATATCAATGTTCAACCTTCGAAAGAGGGCATCTATCCCTGCCCCGTAAAATTCTGTTTCACTGTTATTTGAACCACTTCCACAATTCATCTCTTAAATAATGTTTGCCTTAGACTATCATCGCGTCGGTCCCATAATATATATATATATATATATTATAAAATAATAAAATTCGAAGGCAATACAATGCGTAAAAAATAAAGACAAAAAGATGTTTATATGTCTAATCGATTTCAAAGCGAAGCTTTATCGTCAGAGACTGATTTCAGAAATGACGTGCTTATGTTTTTTTTATTTGTGTGGTTATAATTTCTCTTCTTATTTCCTTTTCTTATTTCCTTTTCCTTAAATTACAGTTATTTCCTTTTCCTTAAATTACAGTTATTCGCCCATTCATAAAGGAGGAGAAGAAGAAAGAGAGGAAAAAAAGGAGAGGAAAAGGAAATAAGAAGAGAAATTATAACCACACAAATAAAAAAAAAACATAAGCACGTCATTTCTGAAATAAGTCTCTGACGATAAAGCTTCGCTTTGAAATCGATTAGACATATAAACATCTTTTTGTCTTTATTTTTTACGCATTGTATTGCCTTCGAATTTTATTATTTTATAACATACTTAACAATGCTTCAAGCAAATTACCAATTACTTTTATATATATATATATATATATATATATATATATATATATATATATATATATATATATATATATATATATATATATATATATATATATATTGTTCCATAATGGAGGTGCGTGCTGTAATGGTTAGAGTCGTAGAAAATGGACTCGTTGATGCGGAGTCAAATCCTGGTCGAGTTGTTTGCATTTCACCTAGCGCTAATACACTTAGGAAAAGTATGCATCCCACTACTCTCCATACATTATGGATAAATAGAAGGGTAGGATGGGCTCTTTAACATACCATTTGTATATATATATATATATATATATATATATATATATATATATATATATACATATATATATATATATATATATATATATATATATATATACTTGTATATATATATATATATATATATATATATATATATATATACTTGTATATATATATATATATATTAATATATATATATATATATATATATATGTATATATATATATATATATATATATATATATATATATATATATATATATATATATATATATATATATATATATATATATATATATATATATATATATTATATATATATATATATATATATATATATATATATATATATATATATATATTATATATATATATATATATATATATATATATTACGTGTATATATATTATAATATATATATTACTTGTATATATATATATATATATATATATTATATATATATATATATATATATATATATATATATATATATATTATATATATATATATATATATATATATATATTATATATATATATATATATATATATATATATATATATATATATATATATATATATATATATATACTTGTATATATATATGTATATATATATATATATACTTGTATATATATATATATATATATATATATATATATATATATATATATATATATATATATATATATATATATATATATATATATATATATATATATATATATATATATATCTGTTACGTGTGATGTTATTCTTTCCACCCGGACAACGCTGGATATCCCTTCTAGTTTCTTAAACAATTAATGAAGCGTGATTGGCATTTACTGTGCTTAACCTAGACTTCCTTGGGGATAAATTTGGAGGAACTGGCGTGATGAAATATTTTCGTGCCAATCGAGAAAACAGTGAGACTCTATAATGATTTGAATCCTGACTCATTAATATCTTATTAAAGCAAATTTATTGTTGGCATTCAATATCGTGTATTTTAATTTTCATATCTCTTTGCCAAAATGCTAAGTTAAGGTGGCCTGACCCGGCTGAAAAGTCTGAATGTCCCCTCTAAATTTTCGGCAATAGCGATATTCCATGGTTGTTAAGGAGTACAAGGTGTGTCAAAGTATCGAGATTTGTTTTACTTTTTGACATACCTTGTATTCTAAAAAAACATAATATTCCGTTCATTCTTCATTTCTATATTGGTAAATACAGCTTTAAACTTGCTACTTTTTTGCCACACTGAATTCTGTAAAAATTAATTTTTCAGAATACAAGGTGTGTCAAAAATACAAAGAATATCGCTACTTTTTGACACACCTTGTATATTACTTTTTTGTTTGATTTTACGTCATGTCTGCCTTTGGGTTATTTTATACCGAAGTTGTTTTGTTTTATTCATTCTTTTTAATTATTTTATGTTTTTTTTTTGTATTGGACATCTAGTGAGGATAAAACTCACTATTCAGTAGTAATATATCTGAGAGAGTTGCATGCTCTTCATTACAGCACGGTGGGATGCCCATATATGCTGGTGAATATAAAGAAAAAGTAGTTTGTTTGCACAGAGCGTATCATCATTAGTTTTTGTTTAGGACGTAGAAATATTTTAAAATATGTATCTTTAGTTCTGTATTGATGTAGTAAATGATTGAATATATTGGTAATGCAGTCTCGGAAGACTATATAATTCTTGTGACACTGATGCTTACAGCGACTCCTGGGATTGTGAAGTTCAATGTTCGAAAAACAGCCCGACCACAGATGTTGCATGTTAAAAGCGGTACCTAAAGTTATTGATGTGCCGCTTCTTTGTCGTCGCCGCTTTCTTCTGGATCTCATGGCTTCATTGTGTTGTGTCAGATGAGTTTAGGCAGGAACTGTTCGCTATGGAGAGCGTGTCGCCACCTAAGGCGGCCCTGAGCCAAATTTTGCCAGCTGGAAGAGGTAATGCTAAAGCACCTGAAATCATTTCTCTGAATGTTTGAGATGAAGCTTGAAGATTAGTATTATCTGCGTTATTCGGACGATTGTCCCCATCTTCATTGTTATTTGTACAACGTTTCGGTCGATATCCCCTCCAGCCTTCTTCAGGTATTTCTTTCGGACTCAGGAATCTTCTCGGACTCGGGAAATAATTAACATAACTCCTACACCAACTATGGTTAGCGGAATGAGAACTGGATACCCCCGTGGAATAAATAAAGGGTTAGTTCAAAGTTCTGTGATGGCTCCCGATTACGACAAGAAAGTTCCCGAGTTTGAAAAGAAGGTTCCCGAGTCCGACAAGAAATACATGAAGAATACCGGAGGGCATATCGGCCGAAACGTTGTACAAATAACAATTAAGGTGGGGACTATCGCAGATAATACCCACCTGAAATCATTTTTGTAGACAATTCTTAAAACGCAATGATAGAATTGATTAATATTACAAACAACATTCTTGTAGAATTTTCGTAACATGAGGCAATTCATTATTACCTGATGCTTTTGCCAGTAGCGGGAAATTGCAGGATGCTAAGCTTGCCTGATACTCTCCAAGTGTTACTTACTGAATTATCTTAATGGATTGGACCAAAACCCAGGAATTCACGGTTTTACCTTTCCTTGCTTGATCGTCAAGGTTCTTCTAAATCCAACGAAATTTCTTGAACACTATCTGTTTTTTTTTCTTCTGGTAATTGCACCTTCATCTTTCGTACAAAAATATGTGTGATTGGTTCCACGGTGTTATGGTCCCTTTCGAACTAGTAAAGTGTGGGGGAGTCCACGTGACGTAGTAGCTGGACTGCTGCGTCTTAGTAACGGATTCAGAAGTCCAGTGGCGTTCATGTTCATTTTCATTCTAATACCCTTGCGAAACATATGAACACTTCATCCGCCACTGCTTTTCTCCAAGAAGAATGACTTTGGCATTAAAATAACCCACGAAGTTTGATTTGCCATTAAACAAAGAAACTGAAACAGAAGCGAAATAGTAGAGCACGTGTTTCTGAATTAGTTATTTTCCCCCGCTTTCAATCATACACGGATACTAACGATACTAACAATCACAGAGGATACCCCACCCACACACACACACACACTTGCTTGAAATCGGATGGTCACGTAATATACACGCCGTAAAGTAGCACATTGAAAAATGCTGCAAATACCCTTTTTCCTTTCTTACTTCTGTTTTCTTCTGCTCATCTTTGGTATCTTACGTTCTTCTTCCACCGTCTGGACATAGTCTTGGTGGTTGGTCGCACTTAATTCATTTCTTCTTCTAGATCACTCTTGTTGCCAAAACATTCATCAACCACAATACCATATTATTTATGTAAGCTTTTATTTACTTAACTAAACATTTCATGTAACTAACATAACGCGCGTGTGCAGTGAGCTTCAGCTAAGACAGAAAGACCTTATCTGCCTGACGTCCAAGCTAAAACTGAAGACCCAACCAGATCCCACGTGACTTCACGTATTTCGCGGGCTTTCTGTAATGGAAAGTCCGCCCGTGATATGAAAAGGGACCATCCCTTCATAAATACAGGGAGTTGACAATAATCTATGCTTAGATTATGTAACACAAACTTTTAAATCAACCTTTAGTTTTCTTTACATCTTTTAGTCTGTGTATCATCTGTGATCTGCCGCAGTCTGAAAAACACTAAAAAATTAATTTTATTATTGACAGCAAACTTATGTATTATCAAACCTGGGAATAGGGAACCTGTTAAACTCAAGGTTTTTTTTTGTAATTATAGTCGTATATTATTCAATTTGTTTGTTTTGATAAGAAAGAAAGTATATCTTTTTACTTAATGTTTTTATCAAAATGTATGTTGTGAAAATAGATTTCTACATTTGTCTGCAAAGAATGAATTATCCGTTGAGATTAGAATTTACTGTACTACAAAATGGTCGATATTCCTGATAAATTCGTTAAAAGATTGCGCGACACAAACTTACTGCATCTCTTCAAGACTAATGTAAACCTTATATAAGTAAGGAACGTGATAAAACGGAAAAGGGAATAGGAAATAATGATGTTTATGTGTAAAGATGGAATATATAAAAACCTGCCAACGGATAAAATTATTGTATTAAATGTATGTATTTTTTTTGTATATTTGCGTTCAGAATTACCTTGTGTATTTTGTGAATTATTTTATTTTTGTGATTTCACTGACGCTATTTTTTTCTTCCGTGACCGACGACGCGCCTTGCTTGCTTTAATAATTGATTATGTTTTTCTTCACATTACAGGTGCACATTGCACAGACACATATATAAACAGACACAAGACACACACGCACATTCACATGCACATAGGGTCATACTTAAAACATCTGTCTATCTATCTATTCTCTATATCTCTGTGTGTGTGTGTGTGTGTACCTCTCTCTCTGTCTATGTCTGTGTCTGTTTCTCTTTCTCTCTCTCTCTCTCTCTCTATATATATATATATATATATATATATATATATATATATATTATAGATGCACAAACACTCCATCTATCCCCCCTCTCTCTCTCTTATATATATATATATATATATATATATATATATATATATATATATATATATATATATATATATGTGATGGTTGGTGTGGCAGCCCATCTCATATGCAAAACGATCTATCTGTGATATACACGCTCGCTGTCCGGCTGATACCGACAATAGTCCACTGACACCGACGATACTTTAGTTTTAATTTGCACACCCCTCTCTCTCTCTCTCTCTCTCTCTCTCTCTCTCTCTCTCTCTCTCTCTCTCTCTCTCTCTGTATATTTAAATTTGTGAGCTCTTTTTTATTTTAATCATATATATATATATGCAATACTTACATTCATATTTACATATACATAAGAATATATATATATATATATATATATATATATATATATTATGTGTGTGTGTGTGTGTGTGTCTGTGTGTGTGTGTGTGTATGTGTGCATATATTCATGTAAGTATTGAATATTATGAGATTAAAAATTAAGTTGATTTAACAGGTACTTATGGTTAACACCTGCATGGCCATTTTGCATGTAACTTTGTATAAAGACAAGTAAAAAAGAAGAGTAAAGTCGTCGGGGTGGCCTAAAGTCGGTATCAGCCAGTCAGCAAGGGAGTCTATCCCCTTTCAATAGCGACCAACGAGATTGTTTTGGCGTCTGAGGTGGAGCGCCACACCTACCATCAGCTCCTTACTTTACCGCACAGCGCGCTGAGTTGGCGATCGAATTTTTCTTTTTATTGTTTTTGGCATCTGAGGTGGAGCGCCACACTACCATCAGCTCCTTACTTTACCGCACAGATCCCTGTGCTATTCATACGCTGAGTTGGCGAGACCGGTTTCGAACTTGGAACCTTGTGGTTTCTAGCCGAACGCTCTACCGACTGAGCTAACAAGTACTGAGGCTGAATTAATTGATTTACAATATGTTATTATTATTAGCCATTACGGAAATAACGTCAGATAGGAGAAGGATTCACATTTCTCATTTCGAAGATAATTAATTGCTTGAAGAATCGATAACAGAGAACCAAATAGACATCACGATATTGACATTTATGTATACATTCTCATGTTTCAAACGATTTCAAGGCTGATAATAACATTGTTTTTGTTTATTAATTTTCGAATTTTCGACCTTGTAATTACATATTTGCTTTTTCAGAAGTAGGTGCAATCTTTTCAGTATGCTACTTTCGAAGAGATATATCGGTAATTTCATGTCAAATCTTCCAGATAAAAGTAAAATTGTCACCCACCCCTTCAATTTTTTTCTGAAATTTTGTACAGGTGTGGACTATGTTCATGTTAGACACTCCCCTAGACATGTTTAAAAGAAAAAAATGCAATAAAGAAAGAATACATAATATAAAGAAATAATTCACAACTGAAGGAAAGGACAAAACTATAAGAAAGGAAAGACAAGTCTGTAAATCCGTTTTCTTTATTTTTCAAGGAATAAATTAATGAATGAAGGAATGTATTCCCGAATAAAAGAAAGAATGAAAGAAAGAAAGATTTCTAAAAGATGTAAAATTTAAGAAATAATTCTTGAAAGAAATATGAATAAATATATGAATAAATATATATAGAACGAGGGAAAGCAAGAATATCAGAAGAATAAAGGAAGGAAAGGGAAAAGGAAAGAAGACCAAGTTAGAATACGAGAAACACGATTGTAAATATCTGTTTAAAGGCCCAGATGTATTTATGATGAAGAAAATGAAACGGCAGTAAATTCAGTAATAAAGCTGTGGCGAGAGAAACCACGAACGTAGTGGTTCGAAGCGTGCACGACTGTGTTTGGCATGCAGAATGAGATCAGAGGCGAGTGGGAGATTGAAATCACATCCTCTTGATCGTGAGTCGTGGCCTGACGCATGTGAATTACAAAATTGTCCAGAGTGGCCCGGATGTGAAGGATTGACGCGTGCTGATTAATGTCGCACGTGCTGCACGGGAAAGTCAGAGTAAGGAGCCCGGATGAACACTAATTGTGTATTTAATGACCAGCCCTCACAAACCTGGGAGAAAGCTTACAGTAGCATTTTGGCTGTTGCGACGAGTGGACGAGAGAAAAGATATTTTGACCGTGTTGGTGAGAAGAGCGCAGCTTTGTTGGGAAAGATTGTTTCAGACTGAACACTTGGTCAGATGGGAGAGTAAAAGCGTCGGACTTAACTGTGCCCCCCAGAGAACATTCTTATTAGAAAAGCAAAAGGGGTTATCTCGGACCCTTACAAAAGCTTCTTCACTATATATTCTATTAATAAAAACATTTGTTATACGATCTTAAATATCTATAGAAATAAATGTGAATGTGTTCAACTTTACTTCTAGAACGCGGAGCTTCTACATATCATACCATTTTTTCATTCATGCCGACTACATGAGAACATGTTTTAAAAGCTGGACCGAATTTGGAAATACGAAACTGAAATTTTGGATTACCAATTTTGAATTACTGAATTTACTTTGGCGATGCAATGCCCCATACTGCAGCAGAAACATTGGAAAATATTCGTCCCTTCAGGTGAGAACAGGTCCCACATTCTCACGACATGCAAGATCTGGCTCTTTCTCATTTCCATATGTTTAGCCCCCTCATATAATTTCTTAATATAACACATTTTTAATGTGATGATGAAGTGAAGAGCCCCGGGAGCTAATAACAAAAAAAAGTGGTCCAAAGA
>CM042146.1:7706034-7716034 GCA_023376005.1 Doryteuthis pealeii | reverse complement strand
ATACATACGTAAAGCATGTATATATATTTATTTAAATATAGATACATACATATATAGACATAAACACACACACACCCATATATATATATATATATACATATACATAAATATATATACATAAACACACACTGACACACATATGTATATATATATACATATACATAAATATATATATATATAATATATATATATATATATACATTATATATACATATAAATCCATATATGCATTCATATACGTGTGTGTAAGTATATGTTTATATATATATATATATATATATATATATATATATATATATATCCATAAATATACAAAATATATGTTTATATATATATATATATATATATATATATATATTATATATATATATATATATATATATACGTATTCATAAATATATATATATAAATATGTATGTATGTATATATACATATTCTCCATATATATGTATAGATATACATAGAGACTTATAAAAACATACATACGCCTACATATATATATATATACATACACATACATATACATATCAATAGAGATCCATATAATATATATATATATATATATATATATATATATATATATATATATACATACACGCACATATATATATATTTATATACATATAGATGCATATATTTGAATACATATACATACACATATATATATATATACATACATATGCGAGCATATACGTTTATACATATATATATCTATATAAATACATATATATATATGTGTGTGTGTGTGTGTGTGTGTGTGTGTATGTGTGTGTGTGTGTGTGGAGAGAGAGAGGTTGAAAGAGAGGTAATATAGATATATATGTAGCATTTGACTGCATTAAAATATTATGAAAAGCAACACTGACCTCCTCCCCCCCACCAAAGAGGACGTACCTGTATCTGAATTATAAACAACGCAATTGCCTCACGATAAGCAGAATTTATTGCGTGTGTTTTATGAGCAAAACAAAAGGTAGCTGTCGTGTGGGAAAAGTTCCACAAGGAACTGAAACGTATAAAGGCAACACTGGGCACAAATACGTGTTATATACGGATTTATTTCTAATGCCATATTAAAAAAAGAAAAAACAAACAAAAAGAAAACTTCAATGTCTTTCCTTCGATTTTTACTCAATACTGTTAGATAAATGACTTAGATATATATCATTACCCATTCTCTATTCAGCATCAGACAATAAATATGTTTTTCTTAAAAATTTAGGGAAAAAAAAAAGATAAAAAGAAAAGAAAAACACGGACTACAGAGGCAGTAATATTTCAGCGAAAAGTTTAACGATGGTGAATTACGGCATTTCTCCGTGATACAATCAAATATAAAATAAAACGATTCCAAAGAGTTGTAAAACAACACAAAGATCTGTCGAATGGGAATAAAAATGTCACTTAACTACGGTGAGCTGACCTCAAGAAAAAATAAAAGACTCTTTAAATCGATGAATGTATGCGTATGTCTCGCTGGCTATTCTACCTGGAACCATAATGTTTTATGCAGCTTTTTTTTTATTGCAAGAACGAAGAACAATATTTTAAAGTTTTTCGATGAAATCTTTATTTATAGTGTCTCAAATGTTTCGTTTTTTTTTTATTGACGAATATTCTTTTAGAAGCTGCTGACATCAGTTTTAACGCGATATGATGTCTGATAATATAAATATGCATTGGCAGTTTTGACTGCCTTTTGTTACTGTGTAAAATAAGATAAATCAGCTTAAGGCAATAGATGAAATAGGTATTTTTAAAAAAATATTTTAAATGGACTGGAGATTTTAGATAGAAATAACAATGCTACAAAAGAAGATCTGTCATTTGATAAGTATATTTAAGATAAATATACATAGGAGAAATGGATTTAAATAATATTGCATACATATACACACACACACAAACACCCCCACATACATACTAACACTCTCTCACACACATAAACACAAACACACACACAAATATATATGTATATATGTATATATATGTACGTATGTTTGTGTGTGTGAGAGGGTGTTATTATATATATATATATATATATATATATATATATATATATATATGTCTGTGTGAATTAATGTATTAGGTGTGTTGAGTGTTTTCCTCTGTATATTCAATACACAACTTGTAATACTATTTTTAAAATCGTCTTATCGCATATATATATATATATATATATATATATATATATGTGTGTGTGTGTGTGTGTGTGTGTGTGTCGGCGATTTATTATGATGATTTATTATTATTATAATTGTTATCATTATTATTAATAAAATATAATTATCGGTTAATAAAAATTGTCTGTTTATGATTACTATTTTTATTTGTAGTATATTATAATTTTTATTAACCAATAATTATTTCCATATAAATTTCATATTTTTATTTGTAGTATATTATAATTTTTATTAACCAATACTTATTTTCATATAAATAATTATAAATACACTGAAATTATTTGTATGAATAATCACTAGTACACAATTTTGGAAAGTTTGGATATCAGAGGAAGGATTGAAACCATTCAGAACACTGCACTCCTGCAATCTGCCAGAATACTCAGAAGAGTCTTGGAGACCCTTGGAGACTTGCTGTCACTCAGACTCCAGTGAAAGACCATCAGCTAATACTGATGTGAAAACTCAAAAGGAGTAAATAATAATAATAAATCATAATAATCAATTACTAGTATATAATTGTAATATTAATAAAAAATCATTATATAATCAGTTACAATAATAAAACAACAATAATCAAAAACTTTAACTACACAACTCTTACTATAAAATGTTACGCCCCACACACACCCTTTTTTCTCTTACTTATTACACAAACGTATACATATGACACCGTAGATATCTTTCCCCCTACCCCCTTACATAATAAACGCACACAGCAACTCAAAAGTTAAAAGAATATTTTCTCGCCACACTCTTGAAACAAACATTTTTTCTTAATGAACATACATTCACGCTTGCACCCCCGCAACCTTGAGGTTTGTTTCGGTGTCGTTTATCGCAAAAAGATTTATACACACACGCGCAACCACACACACAAAACACCTAAAAATGCACAATGCCTTTTTTCGATACACACACTCACACACTATCATACTCACACCGTAAAAGAGAATATTTGACGTCATATATCAAACCGTCCACTTTTTCTGCGTCTTTTCTTCAGATTTCAAATTTTGAACAGACTGATAAACAATGACTATCGCTTGTTTTTTCTCGTTATTCTGTGAAAAAATTTTTATCACCTTTCCTATACCAACAAATGCCCTGAAGATGATCTAATTAATAGAACGAAACACTGCAGCTTCGGCTAATAAACTTACCACTCAACTTATTTAAACCTGTGTTTTTTCAATTTTCTTAATATACTACACACACACACACACACACACACACACACATATATATATATATATATATATATATAATATAGTTCCTCTATTTACAAAATTATGTATATCCTATGCTCTTGGGGTTGCGTCACGGGTATCCGGACCGCCTACATGAGAAAACGTTGCCGTAGAGGTGGCCTTGTCCACTGTGATGCCTGCGATGGGTTACAAGACAATACTGGTTACGGGCTGGAAGCTTATCATGACTAGATTATTCGACGATATCCATGTGTGGCCTGGGCAGGCGGGATCTGTGGTGCAATTTTGATACCAGCCTTCTGGTGCCGCTGGTTCGATCTCTAGTGGTGGAGATCGTGGTATACACTGCTGATGAGTTGTAATAAGGTCGGAAGAGCTGACCAATATTCCTCATGTTGCACATGGTGTTTTCCGAGTGATTTGGAAATGGCAATTTAATTAACATATATGATATAGTTCCTGTACAATATATATATATATATATATATATATATATATATATATATATATATATTAATATATATATATATATATATATAGAGAGAGAGAGAGCGAGAGAGAGAGAGCGAGAGAGAGAGAGAGAGAGAGAGAGAGAGAGTTCATCAGTTGTTTTTTATTTCATGAAAAGTCAGTTGAGTCCATGAATGGCCGGTAGGATTAAAAATATCCGAAAATGAAAATAAAATAAAGATAAAATTAAAAAAATAAAAAACTCCCAACGGCCTTGACCGGAAAAACACCTTTGCGCATGTCCGAGAAAAAGGACTGAGTCCCTTCCCCAAAAAGGATATCTCGGTCATATGAATCTAGGCCGCAACAGAGTGTAATCGATTTCCTAGCCAAGGGACATGTCCCCTTGGCTACGGCCGACTATGCGCCGTTCAATAAAACCTAAGTCGTAAAATTACCTCTTGCCTTTGTCTCGTTCCTCTTTCCTCTTTCGTGCCTTTTCGTTCCTAATTTCCATTTTAGCGTAAAAGAACAAAGAACCAAGCTTTTATCGGGTTTAACATACCAGCACCAACGAACATAACATAGCCCCATATGCCTTTGTAATTGATATACAACTTTTGTAATATTCTACTACGCCTGTTTGGGGATTAAGGAGAAATTTTATAGGGGAGGTTAATTATGGGTAATGTGTTGCCACTTAAACTTTATGTTGATTTGTTATTCTATAGGCTTCATACAATTTTATTTACTGTGCTGCCACTTATGATTGCCGATGGTGTAATAATGTTATAACTGACACGTTATTTCCTGCAATGTGCTTCCATCAATACATTCTATTTAATCAGTAATTTCATACGTGATATTTCATTTCCGACGATGGGATTTCACCGGCAAGGTTTATTTCATTAATAATTAAAGGGTATGAGTGAAAGATATTTCTTCCCGGAGAACGTCATAGTCTCGCATTGCTGAGGTCTCGACAAAAATTGGTGAGAACAAAGATGATATAAAGAGATGGTACCTAGCGCGTACTATGCACGTGTTCCCTGAGAAATAACACTCACTTATTTATGGTTAGTAACTCACTGGACCTTTGAAGGAAATACTAAAAATTGTAACCTACCTGCAATAAAGAATGGGTGGTTCCAGTAGCCCCAAACTTTAGGTCATTTTGTATCATCTACTGGTCCTTTTAAAATCACCTACTCTCTTGTCTGACTATTTCTCTTAATAACCGTGAGAGTTCCCGTAATAAAAAATAGAGGGTATTATCAATTAACCAATACTAAAGTTGTATAGGTAGTCTAACAGTTTGTTTGGTTTGTTTTGTTTTACGGCATATCAACCTCAGTGGGTCATTTAATGCCGATAAAGTTTTGAAATAAATCAATTCCTAATGCATAATACAATTTTTTTATAAATACATTTTTCTATTTAACCCATAGATGGGACCCTAACAGGTACTACCACTCCGGTTAGAGTGGACCAGGGAGCAATGGTGATGAAGGGGTGCTCCACATTCTCCAAACCTCCAGAACTGGAACCTCACCATCAGATAGAGTTTAACGTCATTCCCAGCACATGTAGACCCGCAGCCACCGCCTTCTAGCACCCATATGATAAAAAGAGGTTGGGGCTTGCCATAAGGGCAATAGGTGCTAGGGCTTGACGTGACTAGCCGATTGATCGGAGGGGGCTTCTCCGACCGCCCGTCTAGCCCAAGATAGGGCCAAAGCGGAGTATTACATGTTATGAAATGCTCATCCACCTGGGTTCTATCCGTAAGCATCACAGGTCGCCACCTACGGCCAACAGGTGGCCCCATTGGGGGAGTCTTACACCTCTGCAGAGGTGCAGTCGGTGCATTCTAACGCCCCATCCGACAGGGCGGTATAATGCATTAGATCATCCATAGGTACTCTAACAGTGAACAGCTGGTAAGGAAATACCCGCATTAACAGTGTATATAAGAATGTTTAATTAACATGACAGGTAAAAACAGATATGTTCCAAACAAGTTAAATGCTCAACATGTCTCATGAACAAACAGCAGGAATTAATCATAAGATACTTACGGTGTCTTCCATGATTAGGTGTAACATCTATAAGAAAGTGAGAGACTAATTGTCTCTAGTATTATCTGCATTATTCGGACTATTGTCCCCATCTTCATTGTTATTTGTACAACGTTTCAACCGATATGCCGTCCGGCCTTCTTCAGGTATTTCTTGTCGGACTCGGGAATCTTCTCGGGAACAATAAAGTAAGAAGGCTAGATCAGTGTGAGAAAAAAAACAACAAAAAAACAAAAAAAAACAAAACAACACAATATGAGTCTAGGTAAAAATCATACATAAGTAAATAGGTAGATATTCTAGCCAAATCAAGACATTAGGTTTATAAGTTCCCCAAATTCACACTCAATTGTCCAATTGGACACGTGGCCTAGTGGATAAGGTAGTTAGGTTAAGACAGTTCTAAGTGACAGTTATCTCTGGATACCGAGTTCAATCCTCAGTAGAGGCAGTTAGAAAAATGATTAACACACTACTACCCCAGCTATGGTTACCGGAATGAGAACAGGATACCCTCGTGGAATTAATAAAGGATTAGGTTCAAAGTTCCATGATGGCTCCCGATTACGACAAGAAAGTTCCCGAGTTCGAAAAGAAGGTTCCCGGTCCGACAAGAAATACCCGAAGAAGGCCGGAGGGCATATCGACCGAAACGTTGTACAAATAACAAATGAGATGGGGACAATAGTCCGAATAATGCAGATAATACTAATCAGCAAGCCTCATCTCAAATTTTCAGAGAAATAATTGTCTCTATTTTACTCTATGAAGAGAGCTATGAAAATATCTCTTATTTCCTTCAACAGCGAGTACCGATACGAGATAAGTCCCGTCCCTTAAAATACAGGAGTTTCATGCGGCGTAAGAATATTATGTATGCCTCCCTAAACTGATGATTGACCCTCTTGCCACCAGGTTCACTGTTGATGGGAAGTAACCACAATATTTCAATAGCGAGTAATTACTCCATCGCTTTGTATTGAAGTTGTCTTCACTTGAAGCAAGTGTATAGCTTTAACCATAATTTGTGTTGAAAGACAAGTCAACGTATATTGTGTATTTTAATATGTATATCTGTATATTGATGAAATTATTCGCCTTTCAAACATCTTGTCTTAACTTTTCTCCGCGTTATCTAACAAACTTTTTTTCTTCAACGAACATATCGCGAAATCATCACGTACACTCTGGGCGACGATGTAGCGATAAATAACACAATTTTCAAGATGGCTGAAGGAAATTTGAAGTAAAAAATAAATAAAGAGAGAGAAAAGAGAAGAAAACATAAAAGATAAAGTCAGATAGAGAAGCTAATTTTGTGTTTGGAAATATCAACCTCGATCACCAGGCCGATAAGTATTTCTTTTAACGTTTCACAAGTAAATGTCAATTGTCTTCTCTGTTTATTTAAGAAGGTCTTTCGTAGATTGCAATCGGACCTTCATTGGGTCGTGCACACAACTGCGTTAGTTTTCTCTGCTTATATATTATACATTTGTAAACAAAGGAGAGAACAGAAGACGAGTTTTAATCAAATGCTCTGTGAAAAATAAAGAAAATTCAGACTGAGACAAACATATTCATAATAAAGACAATACTGTATTATAATTCAAAATACAATAAACTTGAATTAAGTGATGAATATATTTAAAAAGTCAAACATTATCAAAATAAAATAACTGCAAATATTGCTTTCCATAATAAGAGTTATTGACCTTATATACTTTTCCTTTTAATTACCACCTAGTTATTTTCAGAGCCGTTAGTGTCCTACCTATGGATCAAATACACTTTTAGTATTGGATAGGTATAGTTGAAATCCTATATGTCTGCAAATTATTTGTATTGGATATAAATATTTGCTACCATGAAACTATGTGCAAATAAAATTATAATTATATACAATTCCACCAAGTAGAAGCCGTGTCATCACTACTGTATGTCTGTACCACTGAAATTCTAAAGTATACCTGGATAATATATATATATATATATATATATATATATATATATATGTGTTCAAACAACGTGTTTGAAATGGCGAAGGCCGACAATTTTGGGGGAGATTATGTGCTTAATTAAAGTCATACCTAATTTGTTAATTAATTAATTATAATTAAATGAATTAGGCGTGCATATCAGTTTAAATGTAAAGCGTAAACAAATCGAGAAAAAGTCGATCTCTGAAATGTACATACAGAGATCGACTTTTTCTCGATTTGTTTACGCTTTACATTTAAACCGATATGCACGCCTAATTCATTTAATTATAATTAATTAATTAACAAATTAGGTATGACTTTAATTAAGCACATAATCTCATAAAGTGTTCGGAGCTAACAGTTAAAATGTAAGTAAAATGATGACTTTTGTATGTGTTTCATAAAAGTCAAAATACTGATCCATGTAATGAAGAGTATCTTACAAAAGACAAGCCAACTCCACCTGCATTTTTTCTTTAAGGGAAGAAAATAAATCACATGACAATCGAACAATAGATTTGGAATTAAAATAGCTTTTCTAATGTTAGAGGATTTTTCCCTATTTTGTTTTGTTCTTACTTTTTTTCACTATTTCGGTTGCAAAGAAGGTCACCTTGCTTGTTTTGCAATGATAAGTTAAAAGTTTAAAACATACCTATGAGTATGACTTAGAGTAAGAGTGAAATCAGGTGTTGTAATGGTTATCGTCATAGAAAATGGACTCGCTGACCCAATTTGAAATCTTGGACGACACTGTTAATATTCACATGACCCTAATAGCCTTTTTAAAATTGCTCCTACGATGGTTTGTAAAATAGAGCCTGGGTCAATTTTTTTTTTTTTTGCTTTTTGTTTTGCACATAGATTTATTCGATCCGTAGCTTGGATCCTAAACGGTACAACCATTTCGGGTTAGAGTTGACAAGAGAATAATGGCGATGAACGGGTATTCCACAATTCTCAGGAATCAAAAATTGGAACTTCACTCCTATATTGAATTTAGCGGCATACCCAAAACACTGTATTATAGAAATTCATGATATCATATAACCGTGTACAAAAAAAGAAGTACAGAAAAAAGTAAAAATGAATATTCAATTAACGAAAATTCCCAAATTACTAGGTATAATATAACCCTTGATAGTTTTAAATACCCTTAAAATCAATCGACTAATCAATCAATTATATGGTTCATTCGTAAATTGTTTTAATTTGTAAAGATTCAATTCATTTTTATTGTATATTGTTGACTGAAATAATATATACATTTTAATAGGTTTTAAGTAAATAAAATTTAAATATGAACATTTTTTTAAACATATGTTTAAACAGTATTTAACCGAGCCGCTCAACTGTATCCATACTGTGTAACACAACTTCAAAAGATTTAGTAATGATCACACTCTCTATTCAGTAGAAATAGATCTGCGAGACTATTGGTTTTAGTAGACATTATTGTAACCCCTGTTTTTCTTGGGGGAGGGGGTCTGTCAGATGTGACTGGTTCGTCCGGAGGATACAATTAATGAGCCTGTATTTAAAAATGAGATCCAGATCTGACTGGCCGGCCGGAATAGTCTCAACGGTGTAACAGGTTATCAAACTTTTGATATGTACATCCCGATATTTCTTGTGTAATACAAGACTGAGTTTTTATTGAATACCTCCATTTTTTGATCGTCTAGGCCTGACTGCTCCACCTGAAAGTGTTAAATAATTCAGCTTGGAAGAAAAATATACGTTCACATTTTTGTCTTCTTAAAATAATGACATATCTAGAAAAAAGGCCTCAGGATTTGGATTTCAAACCCGTACAAATGAATCGAATGAATATGAATAGGAATAAATGATAACTTTACGGCCTATCAACCTCAGTGGGTCATTTAATGCCGATAAAGTTTTGAAATAAATTCATTTTTAATGGATACTCAACTTTTTTTTTATAAATACATTTTTCTATTTAACCCATAGATGGGACCCTAACTCCGGGTCGGTTTGGTTTGGTTTGTTTTACGGCATATCAACCTCGGTGGGTCATTTGATGCCGACAAAATTATGATTTTTTTGTTTTGTTTTGTTTTACGGCATATCAACCT
>CM042146.1:7701034-7703534 GCA_023376005.1 Doryteuthis pealeii | reverse complement strand
AAGGGTTGGAATAATCATGTAGATGCTACGGCTTGATATGACTAGCGGATTGGTTGGTAGGGATCCTTCCGCCCGCCCGTCTAGCTACTGAGGCAGTTTCACGATGTCTTCAAACTCCATCTGGATAAGCGTAGTGCCAAGCAATATCAAACTTAAACTTGAACAACATTGAAGGCGAGAGAAAGAATGTATTTATAGAGGCATTTACTCAACCTGTTTACAATTGTTGCATAGTGCTCTACTCACTCAGGCCACAAAATCGTACATGTTACATACTGTTGCTGGGTCGTAGGTGTTAGTAATGGAGTATAAGGATTCACACGTAGACATATGTAGTAGTAAGAGTTTTAACGTTTATTTCTTTCACCTCGTGGTGGGTTGGGTGACGGCATGGATCATGGGCACTACCACTGCTGGTGTGGTGGAAGGTGGTGGGCGAGCCTCACTGCTCGCAGCAGCGCCCGACCGTATCGACGGTCAGACACCTTGTGCTTTCTTCGCCGTCTCCTCGGGGTGTCTGGGGTCTCTGGGGTCTGCCTGATGACCTGCTTAAATACTGACGACCGCCCACACATTCTTTTGTTCCTTGACCGGAAGTCCTTTCT
This sequence comes from Doryteuthis pealeii, assembly GCA_023376005.1. Lineage (NCBI taxonomy): Eukaryota > Metazoa > Mollusca > Cephalopoda > Myopsida > Loliginidae > Doryteuthis > Doryteuthis pealeii. The sequence continues at coordinate 7,702,929 of CM042146.1, read as the reverse complement.
CTTTGTTCAAATTAGCGTTTGTCCAGATGAAGTCTTTTGTTGCTCTCAAACGCCTACACGTTTTCTTTGTTCGCTACCACCAGGACAAAGTCCTTTGTTATCTTCGTCATCCCGCGCAAAACAAACAGTCAATCTGCAACACAATGTGACATAAGTTTTTAAAACATTCAAAATATACCGCATTTTTAACTACATAAATCGTTTTTTCCTTGACGAGTTACTAAATGAAGGTTATTTATAAATCGAAATGTTTGTACATCGACACTACAACTTATACATTTACATCTATTGTAACACCCCGTGTTCGTTCTACATTTCTCCACATACTGTCGGATTAATTTTCTCATTTTTTAGTTTTAAGGTAAATAGCATCCAGCGAGAATCGAACTCGGCGTGTTCAATACTTGAATGATGCAATTTACTTCAGTAGTAATGTATTTGCAATACTAGCTTGCTCACAATTACACAACAATTTAATACATATACAAGGGTTTATATTAATTTTCTCTCTGAAATATAAAACTAGTGCGGAGTTTGTCTTATTCTTCGTATATCGAAAACCAACATTACGAAATAGAAATTTAGGAATTTTTTTTTTAAACAAACGAAAAATTACTATATCTATTAACCATCAACATTTTCTTTTATTCAAAAATTCATTACCGACAATTCATTTAAAATAATCATATCCTCATTCTTTTGAATGTTATTGTTCTGCAATTCACTGCGTTCCAACGTTATGTCGCTCTTAATTAGTGCTTATTTCACGTTGGGGCTTATTTTGTACGTAGATCTTATTTTCTTTAAGAACGCGGGATATCAGTAATTGTCCAAGTATCCCAGACCGAGGCTGAGCGTATATCGATTGCAACCCCTGCGGGTGGTTATGGAACTAAACTGAAATCCTGTGATGAAGCTCTACTTCTGTAGCTATGGAAAGTCTAGACTTACCCTTTCATTAAAATTACTGACCCAGACGGTCATACATGTGAAGGTCTCACTGTGCGTCAGATTAATCTATTTGTGTTAAGTAACTGTTTGTCTTCGTTTTTTGAATATGTTCAGAGGGTAACATTTACAAACTGGAGTAGCTTAAAAGAACAATTATGTCGTGAAACAATCATTTCAAAATAAGTTTGATACTTCAACGGTAAATTATGTTGAAGCCTTTATTCTCTCTGGTGTTACAAATAAGATATATCTAATCAGAAATTGAGATATATTTGTAGAGAAATAGCCGAGAAAGCTTAGTTTAATGAAATAGTAGTAAAGCAAATAGTTCAACTCTTGAAGTTTTATTTAAGTATTTATTGGTCATAGCCTTTCATGAGGACCACAATATTTGTATACACATTTTAGATTTGCAAACACACACACACACACCAACACAACACACACACACACACACACAAACTTACACACAACACACACCACATACACACAAACACACACACATTACACACACACAACTTGCACACACTTACACCAACACACACACACATATTATACACTTAGAATCTTATGGATATATATTATATGTATATATATATATATATATATATATATATATATATGGGAGAATATGTGCTTAATTGAAGTCAGACCTAATTTTTTGAAAGATAATTCATTAATGGTTAATTAGGCGGGATTTAACTACTTAAATGTAAGGCTAAACAAATCGAGAAAAATCAATCTCTGAATGTACATTTCGACCTATTAGGTCTCATAAGCAGAGCTATAGATACGAAGATCGCCTCGTGTGTGACTCGAAACGACACTCAAGCATCTTACCATCACACCAAATGGAAATCGCAATCTTTCATCGCTTTGTTTAGGTATTAGTTGTACTCATATTCCTCTTTAGAGACTTATCGCACGACCTTACGCAAATGTAA
>CM042146.1:7678534-7696034 GCA_023376005.1 Doryteuthis pealeii | reverse complement strand
GAAGAACAGTTGGATTTATATTTTTCGGACAGGGTTAGTGATATGTGAAATGCAAACGGTCCATACCAAAACTTGAACTCGTCTCATCATCTCCATTCCCTATGTCGGTAACCATTACATCACGCACCCCCATTGAAAATCAAAGGGTACAAGTTGTGTTGCATAGCGACTTCTTTACCGGCACTAAATAGGTATATGTTATATACTGGTCTTTTCACTAAGCCAAATCAGCATATAACGTTATATACCTTTCTTTAATTCTTACTCTGGTCGTCTATTCTTCTGGCCGGCTTGCTTCTGATCGTCTATCATCTATCTTGGTCTGGTATATCTTCTAAGGTCTCGTCTGGTCTTTCTTGTATGGGGATTCCGGGTCTGGTTACTGTTGCTAGGGATTTCTTGTTATCAGAAGCCCTGTGCCATTGTTAGTTTTTAGTAATAAACACAAGACTTCGATTTACGATGATGTTACTTTATTCGTAGATCCCCAGACCAGACAATCTGCGCAGTGAGACTCACATCTTGCTAGCTTGGCTTCTAGCTTCTAACTGACTAACTGAGTTGCTTACTCCTTAAACCGGAAGGGGGCTTTCTATCGGGTTCCGTTTCTCACGGTCTATCCCCAGAAAGCAAGGTCAGAGTGAGGTCAAACGCTGTCACTCACTCTCAAGGCCATCAGCTGTACTGATCGCCATAATGATTTCTACAATACTTTAAAAATGTATTAGGAATCCAATAATTATGTAACAGTTGTAGATACGACCTAATGATGATATCGCACTTCTAATCATGCGCCAAACATAATGTTGACTTAAAAGTGTGCTACATGGACACTAGATGCCGTGTAGATGACTCACTAAGAACGATGGCTGATTTTGAATGAGACAAAGAGAGAGGCGGTGACAGATACAGTCTGTGAGAAGGAGAGAGAAGGTGTGAGAGAGGGGCAGAGAATGAAAGAAAGAGAGCGACAGACAGACAGACAGACAGACAGAGAGAAAGAGGGGGTCAAAAGAGTACGTGTTGATGAGGATGATACGATTCAGGCAATAGGTCAAATAGCGTTGGCTTAAAAGTGCATCAGCATGTGGTATATGATTACCATCATTTTATTTTTTCTATGATCCGACGTAATTGCAATTAAGTTTAAAATTTGAACTGACGGATAGACATTTGAGTCCCACTTTTAACCAGCATTCATAAATAAGTGAGATTTCAAAAGCTTAAGGAACCTGTTCATTGAAAAATCAATATAATTTAGCCATTGATTACTACACACGCACGTATATACATATATATATATATATATATATATATATATATATATATATATATATGTGTGTGTGTGTGTGGTGTGTGTGAGTGACTGTGTGTGTGGGCATATATATATATATATAAATATATATATATATATATATATATATATATATGTGTGTGTGTGTGTGTGTGTGTGTATGTGTTTGTGTGTAGTGCAAAAACGAGTATAGGACTAACGAACAAATCGAAAAAGAATAGATTAAATAAAGTTAGAAGTTTTGTGTGCTCTTTCGTGGAGAAGATAATTACAGAGGTGACTGTTGAGGACTTCGACACTAATGAGCACCTCTGTCAAGCATCGCCTTACAAGTGAAGTGTACGACACTGTAATAAACATCAGGAATTTCTACAGCTGCGGTTAATTTTGTTATTTTTGTTGGAGGGGAGTTTGATTGAGCTACGGAGTCTTATGAGGTTAGAGTCGCCGGTGTGTGTAGGGGGGTAAAGCAACAGGGGCCGTACCGAGATTTTAATCACAATCTTGGCTATTCACCCGAATGTCATTGTCTGCCGGGCAAAGATTGTCAGCGATAAAGAGGGTAAAGAGCTTATCGATTCCGTTGTTTAGAAATTTCTTCTCTCATGAATGATAAAGTAAAATAAGAAAATATGTATATCAGAGAGAGAGAGAGAGAGAGAGAGAGAGAGAGAGAGAGAGAGAGAGAGAGAGAGAGAGAGATAGAGATAGAGAGAGAGAGAGAGAGAGGATATTTGTCTCATACCCTACTTGTATGGACTGGGCACAAGGCCTCGTTTTGACGTGGGCCCGCCCACAAGCCGAAGCTGATGGGTGGGAAAGAACAAAACATTGTGTCGATCCCCTCGGCATTCCTCCACAAGGAGGCGCCTCAGGCGCTGTGCAATGAGCCCAGACCTGTCCCCAAGGGGGCAGGTAATGCCTGGAGAGATGGCCCCCTGGGATCGACGCTAATAATTGTACTTTAACTCAGTCCAGTGGCCGAAGCAGGGGAGAGAGAGAGAGAGAGAGAGAGAGAGAGAGAGAGAGAGAGGAGAGAGAGAGAGAGAGAGAGAGAGAGTGAGTGAGAGAGAGGGGGGGATGGATTACATGGTCAGTCGTTTTTTGTTTGCTTACAGCTGAATAGTGTCATATTTCTTAAAAGAATTTAAAAGAATCCAGAGAACAAACGATAACTACATAAATTCTACGTTATATCAGATATTATGTGTAAGATTCGTGGTTACAATGGACATACAATTCCGACAAGTTTGTAAGAAAAAATATTTTATATAATACAGCACATGAATAAACAAGATACATAAACAATAGAAGATAAAATAGAATAGTGTACATAAGCATACATACATAAAAGTCACAGACAAGATAATATAAAAGTACACATAATATGAAGGTACAGACATGATACTATGAATAGTCCATGCTGTATAAATCACTTACAGTGACTAGTGGCCATCGTTGAGGGCTGAAGCCCCAACGAGGAGAGGCAGAAAAGAGGAAGAGAAGTTTAAATTAGGCGCTTATATACTATAGCCCATAATAGCCGGCACGTAAACCCAAGGGGAAGATAACTCTTCCAGGCAAAGGGAAGATAATCTCCACATATGTGTTAAATATAAAGCATGAAATTGCCTGTTTGCATTTTTAAACGTATATAAGTAGTTTAAATTCATATTTAACCTTCTCCTGTCTGACCAAGTATGGAAAACTCGGCTTGCCCTACACTTTACACACATCTGGGGCAATAAAAGATGGGTTCATGCCTCTCGTAAGTTCACTAGAATGAAGTAACAAATTCACAAAAATATAGGAGGTGAAAACGTCATATGTTGACCAAGATACTTCCATTAAGTATGAACAGATATAGTTTATTTAATAACATAGCCCCCCTTGTGTTCTACAGAATTATTTCATCAGTGTTGCAGTGCTTGGATCATATTGGTCAAAACGTAATCAAGTGCACATATGACGTCACTAAATGAACTTGTTAGCTTACCCTCGTATATATATATATATATATCCACCAAAATTATCACGCTGTACAAATCACGATTGTAACTTTTTGCTCTAGCACCTCATAGACTTTTCAGGTCACCCTTGTATAACTATATTCGTCGGGGCGGCCTAAAGTCGGTATCAACAAATCAGCCAGGGAGTCTATCCCCTTTTCACTAGCGCTAGACCAAAAAGATTGTTTTGGCATCTGAGGTGGAGAGCTACACCTACCATCAGCTCCTTACTTTACCGCACAGATCCCTGTGCTACGCATACGCTGAGTTGGCGAGGGCCGGAATTGAACTTGGAACCATGTAGTTTCTAGCCGAACGCTCTAACGAGTGAGCTATACATATATATATTTGTGAATAAAAAGGCCTTAAATACCATGAGTATCATTGTTATGGACCATTTCCACTCGTGAGTATACCCATGAGCTTCTTCAGACCACTGATATCTTTTATTTAGTCAGGCACATGGCCAAATTCTTCTTATAAGAAGAGTTTTGGCCATGTGCCTGCCTAAATAAAATATATCAGTGGTCTGAAGAAGCTCATGGGCATACTCACGAGTGGAAATGGTCCATAACCACGATACCCATGATATTTAAGGCCTTTTTATTCACAAATAATGTTGCTCTGTTTACAATAATCAAACATTGAGCTCTTATACGGAACTTGAACTCTACAACAAACTACTGGTAGAGAATAGGACCAGCCTAGAATCACCTTGTACCAAGAAACTTGGTACCGCACCAAAGTATATATATATATATATATATATTATATATGTGTGGTGTGTGTGTGTGTGTGTGTGTGTATGTATCTGTGTGTGTGTATCATGTGTGGTGTCTGTGTCTGTATGCGTGTGTGCGCGTGTGCATGTGTGTGCATTTGAAGAATAATCGGTGTCTAGTAAGTTATAACTTACTAATGAAATCATGATTGTTAACTTTTTGCATCGGTGCAAGTAATTTTTTAAGAAATAGCTTACTTAATTTGTCTCACACACACACACACACACAAACACACACACACACACACACACACACACACACACAGAGACAGACACACATACAGAGAGAGAGAGAGAGAGAGAGAGAGAGAGAGAGAGAGACACACACACATATATATATATACTTATATATACACACAGAGAGAAAGACAGAGAGACAGAGAGAGACAGAGAGACAGAGAGACAGAGACAGAGAGAGAGAGAGTAGACAGAGACAGAGAGAGAGAGAGAGAGAGTAGACAATAAGACATATATTTGTGTTTGTGTGTGTGATTGTGTGTGTCTATGTGCGTGTCTCTCTGTGTATCGAGGTCAAACCATTGTTGTCTCTTGTTTTCAGTTATGTATTAAGCAAAGGAAATATAAATACTAATTTTCATGAACTTCTCTATATATCGCAAAACCTAACACTTTTAGACTTACTTTTTTTCTTCCATAGCAACTATTCCTTTCTTGGACGCATGCGTACTGAATATATAAAAGCCAGATGTGCATCTTTCGACAATTGAATTACATTTCCGACGAGAAAAATTATTGCACTCAATTTCCTCTTCGCAAATCCATTGTCAAACGAAGAAGTCGCTGAATGTTAGTATTATGACTGTAATATTCATTGTAATTCGCACATCAAAAGTCTACGCTTTACTTTTTTATCAAATGCTATAAAATCAATTCTGCTTTCTTGACAGCACGTGAATCACCTGTGATTTTGTCGTAGTTGTTTTTTATGGTATTTTTAATGGGGGTTTCATTTAGGGGAAATCTGTACACACACGATAATGGCGCATTGTGTAATGATTATCATTGTAGGATTGTGGAATCGGTGAACTGATTTCAAATCCTGGACCAGGCTGTTTGCGTTTCACATGTACGTTAGTATGTTAAAATGGGTGATCTAGCCTTGGTATGGCAAGAAAGAAGAAATAAGGAAGGAAATGAAAAGTTAAGAAAGAAAGAAAGAATAAATGAATGAAAGAAAGAATAAATGAATGAAAGAAAGAAAGAAGAAATGAATGAAAGAGTGAAGAAATGAATGAAAGAAGAAATGAATGAAAGAAAGAAAGAAGAAATGAAAGAAAGAAAGAAAGAAAGAAAGAAGAAATGAATGAAAGAAAGAAAGAAAGAAAGAAAGAAGAAATGAATGAAAGAGAGAAAGACATGAATGAAAGAAAGAAAGAAAGAAAGAAAGAAGAAATGAATAAATGAATGAAGAAAGAAGAAATGAACGAATGAAAAAAAAGAAGAAATGAATGAAAGAAAGAAAGAAGAAATGAATGAAAGTAAGAAGAAATGAAAGAAAGAAGAAAAAGGAAATGAATGAAAGAAAAAAAAGAAGAAATGAAAAAATGAAAGAAAGAAGAAATGAAAGAAAGTAAGAAAGAAGAAATGAAAGAAAGAAAGAAGAAATGAATGAAAGAAAGAAAGAAGAAATGAAAGAAAGAAGGAAAGAAGAATTGAATGAAAGAAAGAAAGAAGAAATGAAAGAAAAGAAGAAAGAAGAAGAAATGAATGAAAGAAAGAAAGAAGAAATGAAAGAAAAAGAGAAATGAAAAAATGAAGAAAGAGAAATGAAAGAAAGAAGAAGAAGAAATGAAAATGAATGACAGAAAAAAGAAATGAAAGAACGAAGAAAAGAAAGAAAGAAAGAAAGAAGAAATGAATGAAAGAAAGAAAGAAAGAAGAAAGAAGAAAGAAGAAAAGAAATGAATGAAAGAAAGAAAGAAAGAAGAAAGAAAGAAGAAAGAAAGAAGAAATGAATGAAAGAAAGAAAGAAAGAAAGAAAGAAAGGAAGAAAGAAAGAAAAGAAATGAGAGAAAGAAAGAAGAAATGGATGAAAGAAAGAAAGAAAGAGAGAAGAAATGAAAGAAAGAAAAACAGAAGAAATGATTGAAAGAAAGAAAGAAGAATGAATATAAAGAAAGAAATAAGAAATGAATGAAAGAAAGAAAGAAATAAGAAATGAATGAAAGAAAGAGAAGAAATGAACGAAAGAAAGAAAGAAAGAAATGAAAGAAAGAAAGAAAGAAGAAATAAAGTAATAGTAAGGACGAAAGAAACGTACGATTTCATAAAGAAAGGAGTAAAAATATGTACTGCATCAGACCACTCTGAACAGAATCCGGATAGTCCAACACACCCTTATTAGTAGGAAGGCACAAGAACCTGATAGAACTGTGTTAATATTTTACGTATACTACGAAATACATGTGTCAACAAACAAGCGAGAGGAAAATACGAACGTAGCAAACACCTAAGTTGGTGCATAAAAATCCACTAACACTTTATGTTTGGTTGTAAACATTACACATTGCTGGTGATATGTTTGTCACTTATCTTTAAAAAAGTTGCACGACTTTGGTGATTATTTCACAACAGATAAAATCATATTAACCGCAGCTCTGAGAATATGGTGTAAATTTTATGTTAGCACAAATACTAAGTTGTACCAATAACTTTAAATATTCATCATCTTGATCACGTTGCGCTATTAGCATGGATATCCATGACAATCTCTCGCCAACCTTCTCTATCACTCATTGTCAATGGGAAGTTCTCAGCGCAGCATCCAGCATCCGCACCGAGCTTGTAAATGTAGGTCCTAGCTGAACGGCCCATATTGGCATGTCCATGGGCTGGTTTCCACAGGAGAACGTCACTTATGAGTTCGTCCTTGCTTCTCCAGCAGTGTCCAGCAGGTCTTGTTCATCTCACTGGGATGGTTTGTGAGATAGAGAGTGTAACACCTTCGGCGGGCCGGGCGCTCTTGCACTTCAATACTGCATCTCTCTGTATCATTCTATCTGGTCGTTAATCATCCGTGTAATCTCTTAGGACCTGTTGTGCCCGTCAAATGCTCCCGCGGCCTCCCGCCGAAAGGTGAACAACAATTATTACAAGAGTGAAAATACAAGACAAGACAATTTCAGGTGAACTTCAAAAATGGTCAGAGATGAGGCATATAACTCGCATTCATTCTTCTACTCATTTCAATCTGCTGCTATCTCCCACTCCCCCCATGTTGTCGAGAGGGGGGACACCCCCTGTTCTTTTGGGGACATCTGCTAACGCTGGTTTCTATTTCGATCTTCCTTTTCCGGCGTCCAAAACTCAACTGCCTCAACTTTCCAAATCTCCAGAGGTCCCAGTTATTGCTATACGATCTCGTCTGAAATCTCATCTTCCGAGATTCTTTAACCCCCACGTGATTTGAAAAGTCCTTTGTTTAGAAGACCACCCTCATGATGAGTTTTATGACCGTGGCTAACTATTATTTGCGCAAAGGACCAGACTTGCTGTCTGCTTCTAACATTAATGGCTCACTATCACTTTATTTAGGGGCCGGGTTAGCTCAGTCGGTAGAGTGTTCGGCTAGAAACAGCAAGGTTCTTAGTTCGATACCGGTCCTCGCTAACTCAGCGTATGAGTAGCACAGGCATCTGTGCGGTAAAGTAAGGAGCTGATGGTAGGTGTGGCGCTCCACCTCAGACGCAAAAAACAATCTCCTTGGTCTATCGCTACTGAAAAGGGGATAGACTCCCTCGCTGATTGGCTGATACCGACTTTAGGCCGCCCCGACGACTTTACTTTTTTACTTTTTTTATCACTTTATTTATCTAACCTAAATCCTTTTTCTTAGTTTTAAGATTTCCCTGACTTAGCGTTGACCCTACTTACACAAACAATATATGTAGATACACACACACATGTACATATACATACGCACATATATATCCATATATACATATACACACACATATATGTGGTTTGACTTACTACTTACGTATATAACTAGCTACTACGTATTCGATATAACTAACTGTGTAGCCACATATGCACGCACAAATGCATATTGTTATAAGAAAAAGTGGCCGCTTGCTTTTCGGGTGTTGTTTCCACGACTTACATTTTGATATTTCTTATTTCATGCACATGCATACTCTGTCTCTGTCTCTGTCTCTGTCTCTGTCTGTCTGTCTGTCTGTCTGTCTGTCTCTCTCTCTCTCTCTCTCTCTATATATATATATATATATATATATATATATATATATCACACACACATACACACACGCACACACTCACTCACAAAGATTGTTTTCCAATTGGTAAAATGCAGTTCTATTCGATAGTAACATATTCATGAAGTGGTATTGATTGAGTTAATCAGTTTTAAGATTAATTGAATACACTAGTGTATTGAAATATTATGTTAGTTCATTTTTTGCGGAGAGAAAAAACTAATACAGCGCCAATCTTTATGAAATATATTGAAGATTGGGAATCATGAACTACAAATAGTAAGGGAAATTTGTGAGTGTTTACATTTAATATTCATTATATGATTCATATATATATATATATATATATATATATATATATATATATGAGGAAAAAATGCGTAAAGAAAAGAAATGTAGATGGATAAAAATGAATTTTATCGATATCACTTTTAATCGATATCACTAGTGATATCGATTAAAAGTGATATCGATAAAATTCATTTTTATCCATCTACATTTCTTTTCTTTACTCATTTTTCCCCATATTGTCGGATTCCTTTTCCATTCTTATATATATATATATATATATATATATATATATATATATATATATATATATATATATATATATATAGATAGATAGATAGATAGATAGATAATTGACTCCACGACCATTGTCCAAATCCTGGATGAGATTGTTTTTATTTCACTTAACGCTAGTATTCTTGGGAAAAGTTTGAATCCAACTATTCTTCTTGCAGCTGGGTAAATAGCAAGGCAGACTAGGCTCTTTAACATTGTTAGACAAGCAGTTTAAGAAGGCGAAATGTATAAATTGAAACCCTGCGTAAAATAGACCTTGTGCCACCTCATACTTGGAAGGAGAGTTTGATAAATATATATAGCAATCAATGATTGTTTTATTCTTCTTAGTATTATTATGTATTCAATTTTCGATTTTTGACATTTGATACAATCCGTTTCATTTTTTTAATTTTCAGTTATAGGAAATTTCAATAACTTCTAAGATCTCAATTCACAGCTCGTAACTCCGAAACCTCGTAAGTTGAAACACTAATAAGTCAATATACCACTGCACTTTCAAAGCACCAATACTTTAATACATACATTCTTACCTAAAACACTACAAGTAAGAAATGACTTACATGGTTAATGTGTAGTAAAGCTAAAATCCAATCGTATAACTTTCTTTCTTTATTATATACTAGCATACCCGTAGATGTTTGGGATAAAGAATAATCTATTATCGATATTTATATATACATTGATAAAGATTATTTTATAATTTACGGAGATGTTCCAAGGATATCCTTTGCATTTCCCGGAATGTTCCTCATTTTGTATCAGTGATTTTGATACAACAATATTCTCCTATTATCAATGGTATAGAGGTCGTGTCTAAATGCCACATTTCCATTTCAAATTCTTTTGCTTAGATATTTTTATCAGATGCCTATGGGATCGCATTCATGTAGTTGAAGTTCTCATTATTATATATGGTCTGTTGGCTTGTATAGTACGGTCGATATGGATAATGAAATGTTAGAACACAGAAACATCTTCTCCTTCTAGCAATGGTTACGACCTTTGTTCAAACACTTCTTCAGCACATGACAGTTGGTTATAATTCTGATATATCTTAAATGCCACTATAACCCTACCCTATAATCCATACGGATACATTTATTTCTAGACAGATAGAAATTGATTAATATTTTTCTCTGTACTTGTACGGAAGCGAGAATTTGAATATGTCAAAATCTAGAGAAAATGCGCTGGGAGGATCTTGATGGAATAGATTGGTCTGGAACGGCTAGGATAAAAGTTTGTTTCTTGTTTCATTCCAGAGCTTCACAACCACTGATAGGTCAGTGGTTTTACCAGTGTTTCATTCTCATGGTCGTGGCATGATGTTTACCCTCCTATAGTCTATCCACGTCATGACTAAATTTCCCCTTCATTGTTCTTACCTTTTGATGAGTATTGGTTTAATTACACCAGATTATTCGAATCTCTAGCTCTTTGTGTTTATCAGAAAGTACTTTTTGAATTTCAGAAGAATAATACATTTATTCTATACATTTCTTCATAATTTTTTTCTGTTACTTTCACTGTTAACAGTTCCGATCTTAGTTAATTTTTAAATTCATTTTGGTAATTGTTATTATTAAAGTCATTTTATATTTGTGGTTTAAGAAGAAAAAGAAAAAAAACTGAATATTTACGGGCGTACTAGAAGTATTGAGAAGCTATAGTGATGCAGAAGAGAGAGTTTTATAGGAAAGTGCAAATAAATTGTGGGTAGGTAGTGGGAGAATGAAAACCTGAGGGAAGGGATCTAATTACTGAGAAGTCCATGACATGCAGTACTCCCCTTTATCCTTTACTTGGTGTTACGATTCCCTTGAGAACTCGAGTCTGTAAACAACAGACAACTAATGTCTTACACTAAACAGGTGAAAGTTTGTTTTAAAAAATCCTCTCTGGAAAGATCTACCAGGCTCAGGGATCCATAGAAACCGTGTTTCGACGCTTACGTCTCCTCAGTGTGGCTAGACTTAACAGCTTATTTTGGTCGAGAGCGAAACCTCACTGACTTTTCAGCAGTTCGACCCCTTTCCTCTCGACCGTCCGTAGTTGGCAGTATATATATATATATATATATATATATATATATATATATATATATATATATATATATATATATATATATATATATATATATATATATAAAGTGATATATATATATATATATATATATAAACTCGCACATAAGTGCCTATAAATTATTGTACCTAGATATATGCACCAATGGTAGAAGATCTTATATTGTCGCATGGGGTTCTATAGCTATTTACACACACACACACACACACACACACACATATATATATATATATATATATATATATATAGAGAGAGAGAGAGAGAGAGAGAAGAGAGAGAGAGATACAACATTGCGTATCATATGTATTCGAATTGCTTTGTTCCGTTATTTCTGTTAGTTCAATAGAGATATTAAAATATCAATAGTAAATTGCTACCACTGATATATGGCCGCCAATTATGATAAAACGAGTTCCATTGCGCTGTGTTCCATGTGAGTTACGCACTTGTAGCCATAAACTTACAAGTAGCACAGGCCGAAGCGATTATAGGACTAATTCAAGCTTTGTCGTTGCTATCGGTTATTTGCGGCTCGTCGTCCCACTGCACCCGTATCGGTATTGTTCTTATTAGAATGAGAAACACGATTCATTACATGAACGAATCAATGATTGCATCAATACTATTTAACTACGTACGCTAATTACGATTGAAATAATCAGAAGCAGCTGGACTAATGACGGCCTTTGGTGTTTAATTTGGATCATGCGTTTAATTCATATGGAAGTACTGTGGTACCTTCATTTTACGCGGGGCGCGTTGTCTAATGGCTAGTCCTAGTGTTGCATATCTTGCAACGGAAGAGGAAGATTCCGACAAAAAGACAAAGAGAAAGATAAAAATATATATTTAAAAAAAAAAGGAGAACGGAAGAGAGATCTTCCGGTCAAGAAGCAGGGAGAAGATGAAGAAATAGATAAAAGAAAAAAAGGAAAACGGAAGACTCCTCTTCCGATGAAAAGACGGAGAGAAAGAGAAATAAATCTATAAAAAATGTCCGTTATCAGATCAAAAGATAAAAATGCGTGGGCATATTTATTGTTTATAAAGGCTAGCGAATTAAAGGTATCATTCAGTCCCCATCCGAGATCGTCCCCTCTGAACCCCCTCGGGCATTTTCATTGTGAACACTCGTCGCGCCCTCACCAAACGCTCGGGCGTTTTCATTGTGAACGGTCTGCGCCCCTCACCACCCACACACCGAAGAAAATAAAGACGGGTCCTATTTTTATATACGCGTGTCTGTGGTTTTGTTGAAGTCCAGTAGTCGGCTATACAACATTAGGAAATTGACTCGTCGACCTGAGTTCAAATCCTTGACGAAGCTACAGTTCACATAGCACTAATACCATTGGGAAAGTTATGAATTCAGCTACTCTCCCTCTAGCTATGGGTAAATAGTAGGAAAGACTGGGCTATTTAACATTGGTTAGGCAACCAGTATAGAAGAGGGAAAACCTATCTAGGAGAATTCAAACCTGTTAAACTCGGCTTTAGGGGATCACTCCTAGAAGAGACTCAGTTCTAATCAATGATCTATTTCAATAGGTCTTTTTAATAATTCTTTAAAAAATGTTACGAGTTATTTCTTTCTGCTGGTGATATCAAATAAATTTCCCCCTACAATGCATTGAAATGTCATTAATCCGTTCTAGCCCCCCCCCTCCCCAAAAAAGAAAAAATTATAGAAGGGGGAAAATAGAGGGGTGAACATAGATATTTGAGTCAACAAGTTCATGCTAAGGGGGACCAAAAAGAAGCGAGTCCACCGTCTTCTCGCAGGCCAACTTTCTTTTGGTCAACACAGTCTTCGTCTTCGTCTTCGACCAGCAGCTGAAAATCCGTCGTCGTCGTCAAAATAATCTTTAGCAGCTAAAAATCGCAACCCCCATTTAGTTTTGTTTCTTTGTTGGATTAAAATCAACTTCTTTACTAGGTCGTTCACAAAGGGCTTCGTCGCTGACTACCGTCTCGCGTCAGGCAACTGCTTGTTACCCCACGCTCCACTCGCTTTAGGGCATATTACCCAAACATCTGGACACATCAGTCGAACCTCACGTCCATCCAGTGACTAAATCGCATTTGTTTTTGCATGCGGGAGGACGCGGGTTCGATCCCGGCAGGCAAGACAATGTCTTGCTCTTTTTCCTTTCTCGTTCTCCGTTACCGAACTACTGTAAATATTTTAGGTTTTTTAAGAAGAAAACTATATTGTATAAAAACATAATAAAGTAGAAGGTAATGAAATATATGCTGTAAAATGTCTTAGTGTTTATTTTTCGGGAAATGGTATTTGACGTAATAAATTTGGAAACCTATGTTTTAGTGAACTTATTCACATAAGCGTACCTGAAACTTGCTCATACCTCAAATTTTGGCTCTCAACACAAAGCAATAATTGACTGAATGATATCTAATAACTCGGAATACTCGTAACTTGGGGTACTCGTAAGGCAAGTAACCACTGTACATGTACCACGAGACGTAGTGTAAGGAGAAGCGGTCAATAGATTGGGGGTATTTTTATAGGAAATCAGAGAAGTTAAAGGAAGTTTCCCATTATTACACAGTACAGCTGTAGAGAGGAAAAAGTATTTGGTGGCATCTAAACTATGAGTGTCTTCCCGTGTGCCTGCAAATGTGGCTTATTTAATTATACTACTCCTGGAATAATGGAATTGTCCCGTACCCACGCGCTAACTCGCGAGAAATAAACTTACAAAATGTAGACTTGCTTCCTGGCTTAAATAATTCTTATTTCAAACCAGTTGTTGTGTAAGGCTATCGTCGTCTAAAATGGACACGGCGATACGAGTTAAAATCATAGACGAGGCTCTTTGAATTTTATATAGAGCTACTAACCCTTGGTAAATGTATACATCCAAGTATTGCCACTCCCTCCATCTATAGGTAAATGGTAGGGCTGACTGGTTCCTTTAATTTTGGTATGGCAACCGTTCGGGGAGAAACAAAACTCTGAATTTAAATCCGTTCGAATCCGCTTTAAAATTGCTCCCCTATTGAATCCTGCTCGTGCGAAAGGGTTGGTAAATATTCACTTTCAATCGCTACTGGTAACTGAGCCGAAATTATTTTAGATTTCAGAAAGAAAGAAAAATCCTACACGGGAGGCTGGGAGATTGATTGATTGATCAATTATAAAAAAAATAAAATAAAAACTTGTCAACTCGTCAAGGGTTAATTTATGCATAGAGGTTAGAGATCATTGTACGTTTACATTTACATGTACATTTTGTATCTTAAGAGTGTTTTTCCACACAATTCTATCATATCAAGTACCCTAATCTAATAAAATAATTTGTGTATACTTATATGGTTACAAGTATCCCTATCTCACACTAATACTTTATAAACAATTACTTGTTTTTATTTAATAATAATGATTATTCTTTTTCACTCATTTATATGATTTCCAGAAACTATTTATACTCCTTAGTAAAGCTGTAGTCTAGATGGTTTTGATTCTACCTCTGATTTCTAGTTCACCCAGACTCTTTTCCAAACCCTTAGGGTCGTTCTAAGGAACCCCAAAACAATTGGTACAACCTGTAACTTCATGTTCCACAGTTTTCATAGTTCTCACGCAAGGTCTAAGTATTTGTCCATTTTTTCGTTTTCTTTCATTTTCATTTACTTTCATTTCACTTTCTATTATTATTTTAAAAATAGATTTTTGAAACATATTGCCTGAGGGGTAGGAGTAAAAAAATTCAATGTCTGCGAGTTTGTACCCTAAGTAAGTAAAATCATCAAATTCACTAAAGGATTAAAAAATAAAACAATTTGAAATGTAAACTTTAAATATGTATTAAAATAAAACAAACTACATATAGATATATAATACCAGTCATGTATTTATTAAAACTTGTTTTAAAAAACAATGAGGACTGTCTAATATTGCATGTTCAAATTTTGAGTGTATTTATTCTATGTTATGACGATTTTGGGTAATGTGAAGTAAGCAGCGATGTAATTTTTGTTACAGACAAAAACCGGAAGCGAATCTCCATTATAATAGATTATTATTATTATTTTTATTATAGGCATATGCTGTTTCAAAACAAAACCGCAGCATTCCCTTTAATAAAGTCCTCATTAGATGATGACTCTGGGGTCAGGCACTGTTTCGGCTCCAACGCTTCATTACAGCTATCTAATAACACAACAGCAGTATCTTTGTTGGAATTCTTTCACATCATAGGGATTCCATCGCAGGATGCTGGCACTTTGCATTCACAACTTTCTCCGAACACAGCGTCAATTCAATGATGTAAAATTTGAATTAGGTGACAAGATTCCACGTGATGACAACGAGCGTGATCGAGAATATCATTCGTGTGAATTTCACGTGCAAAGTCAGGGTTTAGTATCTGATTAATGAATCGTTAATTCAGTGACGTTAATTTGAATAGTATGACAAGGTGATAGCGTCATTGGAAAGTTGAGATAACGTTATACCTAATTCAAGGTCAAATAACAATTTATTTAAAACCGTAAGAGTTACTGATAAACAAAGAATTCGGTGCAGTGTGTGAAACTACTGATTCTAGATCCCTTTGAGAGTCAACAGAGCTTGGTAACTGTCGATCTCTCGCCTATGTAGACATCATACCAATAGGAATACACGGGATTTGCATACATTTATATATGTATTTACCAACACCTCCGCATGAGCAGGATGTGGCACAAGATCAATTTCTTAAGCATATTTTAGAAGATTTTAAATCAGAGTTTTCTCTGGAGGTTTGGGGAATGTGGAGCACCCCTTCATCACCATTGCTCCCTGGTCCACTCTGACCCGGAGTGGTAGTACCTGTTAGGGTCCCATTTATGGGTTAAATAGGAAAATGTATTTATAAAAAAAATTGTAATATCCATTAAGAATTGATTTATTTCAAAACTTTATCGGCATTAAATGACCCACTGAGGTTGATATGCCGTAAAACAAAACAAACCAAACCATCTATGAAAATCTGAGTTAGGTTTGCCTCAAAACTGATCATGTTATTAGTACGTTTAAAATCCTGCAATTTGTCTTATATATCACTAAGAAATAAATGTTTACATAATATATTAATCTCCTCGGCAGGTTGCCTAACAATGGTTAAAGATTCCAGTCTCCCCTATTATTTATGAATAGCTGGAAGGAGATTAAACTTGACTGAGTGCAAAAATAGACTCGCCTGAATGCATAAATACACTTGTTTGCATTTAAGAATACATTCGATTGAGTAAACCATTTCACTCAAATGAGTGAACACATAGAATAATTAATTACTAAGTTTCGTCAAGTATACACTCGAAAGATTGCAAGGGTACATTCGACAGAGTAAATTATTTCAGTCGATTGTATTTTTGAACTATGTCGAGTGAGATGGTATACTCAGGCAAGTGCAAAAATACAATCGACTGAGTAAATACCACCGATATTGTTCACTTGGATAAGTAAAGGCCTCGATGTTGAAGGTTATATTGTAGGCATTTACTAAGTTTAGACAAAACTCGAGAGAGTGCGAGAATAAATTCGAGAGAGTTAGCTATCGCACTTGACTGAGTACAATACTACACTCGACTGATTGAATGTATACGATAATCATTTACTAAATTTCGTAAAAGGTTAGATAACACCCGAACGAGAGCTAGCATACATACGATGGAGTGAACTATTTCACTCGACTGAGAGCAAGCATACACCCGACCCAGTGTGAGACTATTTGAATAAAACTCAGTCTTTTGCACTCGACCTTTGCATTACACAAATAGGGAGGCATTACTGTATACATTCAATAATTATTTCTCTAAAGAACATACACTGATAGGGGTAAGCGTGACTGCAAAACCCACACTACTAATACCAAAGATGAGAATTAGATAAGACATTTAATTTATTTTCAGCATCTTAAACTGAATAATGTAAATCTCATTACGACGTGCCATTTTGATGTTTTGTGTAAGAAAAATCTATACATTAATACGCACGTTCCTTAATCTTCCAAGCGTTATTATCTTGCAACAACTTCTGATAAAAATGAGACCGTCCAACTCGTTCATAATGAAATGAAACATGTAAATCCTGATTATCTGATGCTGATCACTCGCCCAATTCGTATTTCTTATGAGTGTCGTCACTTCAGATAAACAATGGACCATTCCGTTTTATTATAAAGAAAGACAGGAAAAAATAACAAAAATATTAAAAAAAAGAAGAGTAGGGAAATATCGGGAGATTCATTGAGTGCACGGAAACGATAACGCTAATCAGTTTCAATCGAACGTAATGAATAGATGAAAAGAAAGAAAGAAAGAAGGAACATAAAGAGTGAAGGAGAGTTAGGCCAAGATTATTATATTTTTTACATATTGAAGAATTTACAATAGTTCATAAGTAAACATATAAAAAATTGTATTAATTAAAATGTCATACTGTGGTATATCCACAGGTCCTGCGAGTTATCATTATCTTCTCGTTAATTAAATCTGGATCTCGTCT
>CM042146.1:7641034-7673534 GCA_023376005.1 Doryteuthis pealeii | reverse complement strand
AGTTATCATCGATTAGGTAGCTTGTTATTTACAGAATAGTCATGATTTGTTCTATCAAATAATCCACGATGACCTCGGCTTCCATAAAACAAGACCGGAATTTTATTTTTCTATCCTTCGTATATGTGATTGTTTTTTTTTTAGTTTTAAATTTGAAAAAAAAAAAAACAAAAAACAAAAAAAAAACAACAATGTTTGTAGATTCTTAGAATTTTACTAGGACTTGTAAAATTGTAAACACTGTCTGCCGTCCAACCTTAAATTACTTTAAGCGTTAAGCGAGTGTATTTCTGTAGTTAGTGGTTAATTTAGAATGACGAGTTCAACGTTCTGATGCTAAATAGGATCGCCAGGTCTTTATCTCTAAACGTATTTTGCTGAAAGACGAAACAGCGAGATTGTAATACAAATAGCTCTCTACATTCCTATTTCGTTAAAGAAATGTCTGGTGGGTTCGCTATTTTGAGACTAACGCAGTTTGATACGCAGATTACAGTACACAGTTTTACACTTGTTAATAATATTGTCAATGCATTCAATCAATACAAATGTGTTAGTAGGATAATTTAACAGCATTTATTCATTTCTGCAAATATTAATTCAGTTTGACAAAATTAATTCACATGATGCAACGACTGAGTCATCAGTATTGCATTTAATATGGCGTTAATATGAGCTTCAAGCATTAGATCCCATGTTTAGAGGCGACTCAAAAAGGATTGAGCAGACATTCCTGCCGGTCTACGTAACGGACTGCAACTTATTTCGCCCCTTCCTTTCGTGTGTCTATATAATGCTTCTGTATTAAAAACAATGAATTATCAAGTGTGTGTATAATTAATATATATATATATATATATATATATATATAATATATATATATATATATATATATGTGTGGGGGGTATATTTATATGGATATGCATATATATGGATATATAAGCCTATATACATATATATATTGATACATATGCTTATATATATATAATATGTGTGTTTAATGAATATATATGTATATATACATATGTGCATGTATATGTGTATATATGCATATATGTATATATATGTGCATATATATGTATATATGTACGTATATATGTATATATATATATATGCATATATATATACATATAAAACTATATATATATATATATATATATATATATATATATGTGTGTGTGTGTATATGTATATACACACATATATATACGCACATATATATGATCAATATATAAATTAAGTGGATAATTTGCCTACGCTCTCATACACTCTGGTTAAACACGGATTTAGACGCCTAAATAGTTACTGATATTTCTACACATTCCCAGCACCGGTATCCTAATATCCAACCCTAACACCGCCAATGAAGATGGCAGAAACAACCAGACATCCCTATACAACCCACCAACACCCAGTCCCAACACACCAGTGCGTAGGTCAGCTGAGACAGCCAGACATGAATGATCGATTGGCAGAGCGACACCCCAACCCCACGAACTAATAGAGGACCTTAATTTCAACATACCTATCTATAAAAGCACCTAGAACTGCACTAACTATTCAGTCTATACATCCTTGATAAACAAGGCTCATACCTTCGAAATATTGAATGGATAAAATAAAACTTAACACATACCATCTAACACTCCGTTATTATATTTCATATCCATGCTTCCCACAAAAGTTCCCAATATATATATATATATATATATATATATATTATATATATATATATATATATGAGTATAGATTTTTAAAAAAGTTCAACTGTTACAATAAGATATACATAATCTGGTGACCGAGAAAAATGCGGCGTAAGTGCTCACATTCGAAACTATTGTATAACTTTTCTTTTTTCTTTTTTGCAACATCAAGGTTTTTGTTTTGAACTCATATGACTTTTGTCTCCGATTTGACAACACGGAGTATAAACAAGCTCTGATGATGATTTTTTATAAAATTGAAATATTGTTCAATATCAGCAATGAATAGGTTATAAAATGTTTTCCTTTTAACAGCATTTTGTGGTGTTTTATATCCTTCTATCTATACTCATACCGTCGGATTCATTTCCTTTCTTTTAACTTATATATATATATATATATATATATATATATATATATAATATATATATATATATATACTAATAATTTGAAAGCAATTACAATGCACATGAAAAATAAAAACAAAAAGAGTTATTTTTGTCTTACCATTCAAAGTAAACTTTATCTTCAGAGACGAATTCCAGAAATTTTTTTTTTCAAATTAGTAATATATTAGAAAATACTTAACAATGCTTCAAGCAAATTACCAATTACTTATATATATATATATATATATATATATATATATAGAGAGAGATATGTATGATATATATATATATATATATATATATATATTATATATATATATATATATTATATATATATATAACATATATATAATATAATATATAATATATATATATATATATATATATATATATATATACATATATATACACTGAGAACTAGACTCAGCAGATATAGTATCTCATATTAAAGAAATTTTACTATATTTCTATATATACAGAAAATATTGTGGGTTAATATGCCGTCAAACTTAATCCATCAATCAAATACACGCACACACACCGACTGAGAACCTTATAACTTACACTTACTATTGAAGACAGTTTCCATTCAACCAATGATTCAATTTTGGAAAAATATAAATTAATGGTTTGCTAGTCCTACATAAGAAGCTTGATGGTGTGATATAATTCATATTGAGGTTAGGTGTCGTGATTTCGTAGATACATCAATCTTGATAGATAGGATGTCCCTATGAATGAATAAGGCAACTACAAAGAACCAGAATACAAATCTTTCAAACCAAGAAGCGACTACATCCGGTTGGTCGGGGCAAACATTATATTCTAATAACATGCAATCCACGGCAAAGGTGATATAATACTTTTCAGAGAAACACGATGTTGTTGTTCGGAGACAACAAAACGGAAGCTGCAGAAACAACAGGAAGTTGGTTGTTGAAACAAGAACACGTTTGTTACTGTGGAAACCTTGCGACTAATTCATCAGCTTTCTTATCGTGTAATGCGATGGCCAGTTAATAAGGGGCCGGGTTAGCTCAGTCGGTAGAGCGTTAGGCTAGAAACCACAAGGTTCCTAGTTCGATACCGGTCCCCGCCAACTCAGCGTATGAGTAGCACAGGGATCTGTGCGGTAAAGTAAGGAGACGATGGTTGGTGTGGCGCTCCACCTCAGATGCTAAAACAATCTCCTTGGTCTAGCGCTATTGAAAAGGGGATAGACTCCCTCGCTGTATGGTTGATACCGACTTTAGGCCGCCCCGTCGACTTTACTTTTACTTACCTATAATTAATAGTATTGAATATTATTAACCTTTATAAAAAAAGAAACCCCAAATAATTCGTATTATGTTATTGTTGAGATATTATTAACCTTTATAAAAAAAGAAACCCCAAATAATTCGTATTATATTATTGATGAGATATTATTAACCTTTATAAAAATGAGAAACCCCGAATAGTACGTATTATGTTATTGTTAGAATTATTAACCTTTATAAAAATGAGAAACCCCGAATAGTACGTATTATGTTATTGTTGAGATATTATTAACCTTATAAAAAATGAGAAGCCCCGAATAGTACGTATTATGTTATTGTTGAGAATTATTAACCTTTATAAAATGAGAAACCCCGAATAGTACGTATTATGTTATTGTTGAGATCGAAAGGAAATCGTTAGTATACATCGCTGATGAGACTTAATTAAGTTGAAACAGTCTGTACGATGTTCTACACATCAAACAATTCTTTGTCGAGATTTACTTGTCATGATTATGTTCTATAATTATCGAATTTCAAGCGATATACGCATTGTAATTGCCTTCAAGAAAAAATATACATAATAATATATACTTTATTCAACAATGCTTCTAAAAAAGAACTAACATCCAAAATGTTATATATATATATATATATATATATATATATATATATATATATATATATATAAATAAATTTCTGGTACAAGCAAATTTAAATAATACTTTAAGGGTAATCATTATGATCACCTATATAGCTGGATACGAAGGAAAAGAGTGAAAAAAAAATGTTTTATTTGATAAAAACAAGGGCCCTTTCGTCCGGTTGCTCATCAAGGTTTATACACCCGGAGACGACTAAAAGTCAAATTGTAAATACATATGGGTATATATATGAGGGGTGTTTTTAGGGAAAAAAATTAAAAAAAATGTTACTTTCTTCTTTTAAGTCCCCATTAAGTGTCACTTTTCCTTCGTATCCACCTATATAGGTGATCATAATGATTACCCTTAAGTAATATATATATATATATATATATATATATATATATATATATATATATATATATATATAGCTTCTGACTATGCGAAATGGTGGATACATCTGAAACGTAATTAAATCATTCAGCATCACTGAAAGTGCGATTGTTCAAGTGTAGAACCGTCCATCCTTACGAGTCTTTGATCTATGTGGCTTTTTCGCGCTCCCTAAACTGAAAATGAATTTCCAGTGTGAGAAAATTGAGGACGTAGATAACATTAAAAGAAACACGATGGTTCATCTTCGCACAATATGAAAGGGGAGTTCATGAAGTGCTTCAGTTAATGAAAAACGGACTGGGTTAAGTGACAGGAGTCCATTGTGAAGGAAAGTAACGTTTCATTCTGTTTTGGTCAAAATATTTCAGGTTCGATACTTTTTGAATACACTTTGTAGAGTGACCAGGAAGCGCGTGGTGTAATGGTTAAAGTCATGGGAAATGGACTCGACACCCCGAGTTCGAATCCTGGACGTGGTAATTGCATTTCACTTAGCGCTAATATCCTTGGGAAAGATATGAATCCTACTCTCCCTCCAGCTATGGGTAAATAGTAGGGCAGACTGGGCTCTTTAACCTTGGTTAGGCAGCCGGTCTAGGAGAAGGAAAACTCTGAATTCAAACCTGCTGAACTCCGATTAAAAAATTGTCTTCGTGTCGCATCCTGCTCGTGCGGAGGGGTTGGTAAATATATATATATATTATTGACTTGAATGTTTCCTTGTTTAACTTTCCTCTGCTTGTTAAGTAATCATAAAATAATATACTAGGGCACTGCTTTGAAGACTGACTAAGTAAAGAAAGTAAAGTAAGCGGAGTGGCCTATTGTCGGTATCAGCCAGACACCGTGGGAGTCTATCCTCTTTTCTCAAGCGCGAGAGAGGTTTTGCGTCTGAGGTAGGTTGCCACACCTACCATCGGCTTCCCATTTTACATCATAGATCCAAGGTGTGCAAATCATGCACTGAGTTAGCGTGTGCCGATATCGAAATCAAACCACAAGGTTCAGAGGTGGATACTCTACCAACTGAACTAAAGTTTGTTCTTGGAGTCACCTTTACTATATAACCACTAAATTATTAATTTACAAAACTATTACTGAATGCTTATTAAATTCATTCAAATTACTACACACACACACACACACACACACACACAATATATATATATGTGTGTGTGTGTGTGTGTGTATGTGTTTGTGTGTGTGTGTGTGTGTGTGTGTGTGTAAATTTGAATGAATTTGATAAGCATTCAATAGTAGTTGAAACAGTCTGTACGATGTTCTACACACCGAATAATTCTTTACGGAAATTCACTTTCATTATTATATTCTATAATTATCGAATTTTGTGCGATATACGCATTGTAATTGTCTTCAAGCAAAAATATAAATAATAATAAATAATAATATATATATATATATATATATATATATATATATATATAATTTTAATTGCGTGGCCATGGAGTCAACGCCTTCTGGTTACTGACAGTTTCTCGCCTATACGATCTTCAGACCATATTGCTCACATCCTACCCGTGGAGAAAAGATTAGGTAAATCGTATGATAATGGAGGTTCGGTGTTTGTCTATCTGTAACCGAAACTACCTCACTACTTATGTGACAATACCCTACTGAATTCCATAAGTTTATCAATGAGTATTTAATTTATAGTCAACCGCATTAATACATAGAACACATCTTTTTTTATTAACGATGTCTCTATGAAAATCTGAGATTTGCCTCAAAACAGCCCATGTTATAAGTGCATTTAAAATCCTTCAATGTGTCTTATATATCACTAAGAAATTAATGTTTACATTATATATGGTGTTGTTAATTTGCATACTGATTTTAACAAAACCATGTTTAATAAATAATTACTTGGCTTAATTGATCTTTAATAATATTGTTTTATTCTCCATCGTATTAAAATCAATCCTATGAATGAGCCAATTAAACGGTAATTAGAACAACTGTAATATTTTTATATGGGTTTTTAATTAATCTCGTTAGGCTTTCTAATTTACTATATTTCTTTACATTACAGCTTAAATACTTAGACCGGAGGGCGCATATTCTTTCTAGTACACACAGTGTTAAACAGATATTTCTGTAAGTAATTCTTTTTTAATCTTATGAGGAAATACCCTGAAATTTAGAGCTGTACGTCGTGAATAATGTAATAGGTGTGATTTTCCCGTTAAAGGTTAGACCAAGTAAAATATATTTAAGTGGCCATTAATCACTAAGTCATACGAAATTGATTCCGATCTCAACGCTTTCAATTCCCTCCTTCGCATTTTAAATCAAGGCGTGTGGACAACAGAGTCCCATTTACACGGCGCACTTACCACGTTGAATGAGCAATTTCCCCAAACCTCTTGAAATTCTCTGACATCATTAACTCTCTAATGTTGTACATGAAGGACATTGTCAACATCCTTTGGGAACATACAAGGATAACATGAAGAGTTGCGCTGACATTCGTTTGCTTATT
The DNA here is from genome assembly GCA_023376005.1 of Doryteuthis pealeii. Classification (NCBI taxonomy): domain Eukaryota; kingdom Metazoa; phylum Mollusca; class Cephalopoda; order Myopsida; family Loliginidae; genus Doryteuthis; species Doryteuthis pealeii. The sequence goes on along the minus strand of CM042146.1, from coordinate 7,666,643 downwards.
GACCTTTGACCGACGATGACTTAAATGTTCACCTTATTCAATACTAACATTTATTTGTATCTTAATTTAATAATAAAATGGACACCTAGAAATATTTTAACAATCATTTAATACTGTGTAGTGATTAATGTCATTTATGAAACCATTTAGGGTAATCCACTCAATCGAGGAAAAAATAGATTGAAAAAAAAAAAAAAAACTTCACAAGAACAATCGTCTATTTCAACTGATATATTATTCACGAAAAATGTCTGTCATCTAAAAGTGTCGACAAAATTATGGAATATTTATGCATGAGAATGTAAACCAAAATAATTGTCTATTTAATCAAAGTAGCCTGACGATCCAGGATCTTGTCAGTCGCCAATAACAATTCATACCCACACAAACGTCTGAATAAACAAAAGGAAACAAAAGATTCTTCTGTATTTGCAGGAAATTATATTTTACTAACAGGACCAGTGGATATACCACAGTATGATAATTTAATTATTAAAACTTTTGATATGTTTACTTAAAAGCTATTGCTAAATAGTTATATGTGTGAAAGACATAATATTTTGATTCCTACCAAATCTTTGGGTAATAGTAGGTTAAATAATTTGTTTGTGTTGTGTTGGGAAAAATGTTTGGGCGGTATTTTAGACGCATGGAAAAAAAGCGAAGATCTTTATCTTTTTTTGTTTTTAAGACAACTTGATTTGAATTAAAACCGAAAACACTTGACATTATCATTGATACACAATATTGGAATGTTAAGTGAATTCTTTCGTTTACTTATGAAGATGCATGTCTTATTTCTCTCACTCTTTATCTACACTCCAAGGTTTTTGCATTTGTGTGAGATTTTCGTATCTGTGTGTGTGGTGGGGTGGGTAGTTTATTGGATATGTGGGGGGGGTCTGTATGGTTGCGTGTCTGTGTGTGGATAGTCTCCACACAAAAGAGAGGGACGAAGGAACTGTTTGTGATAATTGTGAGTAATGAGATTGTTTGTTCGTCTGAGGTGGAGCACCAACCGTCAGCTCCTTACTTTACAGCACAGATCCCTGTACTACTCATACGCTTAGTTGGCGAAGGCCGGTATCGAACAAGGAACCTTGTGGTTTTGTCTCTTAAAACGTTGATATTGCACCTAAGTATGAAGTCTTTGCCTGTATAAAATGATTGTGAAATTTATTAATATATTAAGTTTTCTATGCGCGTATATATATATATATATATATATATATATATATATATATATGTGTGTGTGTGTGTGTGTGTGTGTGTGTGTATCAGTCTATCTGTCTGTCTGTCTGTCGGTATGTCTGTCTGTGTGTTAGTCTGTCTGTTTGACAACAGCTCTTAAATCATTGATATTGCAACTAGGAATGAAGGGTTTTACCTGTTTAAGATTATTTTGAACTTATTGATATACACAGTATTGTCTCTGTCTGTCTGTCTGTCTGTCTGTCTGTCTGTCTCTCTCTCTCTCTCTTCTCTCTCTCTTGTTATATATATATATATATATATATATTATATATATATATATATGATACAGTATCATAAGTATCATGTCTTATCATATATCTTATCAGATACTGCATAGAGTTGTGTCTACGATAGCAGATCATATATTAAAGTGAAAACACTTAGATACAAACATTATTTTCATTGAACCAATAAATATGCAAGGTCCTCATATTACATAATGTTATATACCATTCTAACATACTCGGATATATAATGGCGGAGAGATACAGATAGTTAGATATATTAGATGATATGCAGGCGCGTGGTCTAATGGTTAGATTCGTTGGAAATGGACTCGTCGAGTTGAGTTCAATTCCTGGACGAAGCTGTTTGCATTTAACATAGCGCAAATACCCTTGGGAAAGGTATGAATCCAATTTTCCATCCAGCTATGGAAAATGGAAGGGCAGACTGGGCTCTTCAACCATGGATACGTAACTAGTGTAGGAGAAGGAAAACTCTGAATTCAATCCTGTTAAACTCCGCTTAAGAACTTGACATTGTGTCGCATCCTGTCCGTGCGCAGGAGTTGATATATATATATATATATATATATATATATATATATATATATATATTATATATCAGTTCATAATAGTTGATTGACATACTTAATTACGCTGGTTCCACTGGGGTTTCATTCGTCTTCGTGCTGGGCTGAGCATTGTTTGTTTCATTTAAATAACACAACAATATTCGTTTGTTTCTTGATCAAGCTTTTATTTTGCAACCCTGCCCATTTGATTCCGCCGCTGGTGAGTTTTGATAATTATTCGTAAGCAGTCATATAATATACGGTTTGAAAGATAGTCATTGTTAAGAATAAATCTTGTAACACATTAATTTTTCTTTTAAATACTTTATTTTTTTAAATATATTCTAAAAACAGCTTTTCCTTGCAGATACATTTCTACTGACGATGACCTTAGTACATTTGGTTTGAAAATCCCATAAGCGAGAAGCTGCAAGTTACAAACACCGTTCACACATTTTTTACTACCATTAACTTAATTGGCACAATAATAGAAGTAGGAAGAAAAAACAACTTACGTTATTAAAAAGCATGAACAAAGAATCGCTCCATTGGCGAATTTGGTCAACAGGTAATGTAACAGTGACATTTCGATTGACAAAACTTATCATAATGGAGATTCGTGTCTTGCCGTCTGTCTGTAAGCACATCACTTCTTACGTCACATTACTCTTAGGAATTGCGTAAGTGTATCAATGAGTGTTTAATTTAGATTTACCTCAAAAGAGCTCACGTTATTAGTGCATTTAAAATCCCGCAATGTGTCATATATCACTAGGAAATAAAGCTTTACATAATATATATATATTTACCAACCCCTCCGTACGAACAGGATGTGACATAAGGTCAATTTCTTAGCGGAGTTCAACAGCTATGAATTTAGAGTTTTCCTTCTCCTAGACCGGTTGCCTAACCAAGGTTAAAGAGCCCTGTCTGCCCTACTATTTACTCGTAGCTGGAGGGAGAGTAGGATTCCTACCTTTCCCAATGGTATTAGCGCTAAGTGAAATGCAATTACCACGTCCAGGATTTGAACTCGGGGCGACGAGTCCATTTCCCATGACTTTAACCATTACACCACGCGCTTCCTACTTTACATAATATATGTTGTGGATTTAACAAAACCGGGTTTAATAAATAATTACTTGATGTTATTGATCTCTAAGATTATTTTCATTTTTTCAATGTTTTTAAATCAATCCTATAAATAATTTGTTATGGAAACTAATTATAATATAATGAGAATAAGTGTAATCTTTTTATATGCGTTTTTATTTAATTTCGTTAGTCTTTGTGATTATATATTTCCTTGCAGTAAAACTTGGTTACTTACGCCCGGAGAGTACGTATTCTTGCTAATCCGTATAATTTCTGTCGATTGGTTTATTAGCAATTCTGCTAGATCCATTACTTTTCAATACCGAGTTCGCTCCTTGCTGGATGCCCCATAATAGCAAAGTTGCGTACGGGTGGGATAAAGTAAAAGATGAACCATTGAAAGACGCCACTCTCGCAGATCCATTGCTACTTAATAGCTAGTTCGATAGTCACTCTGTGCCCCATACTAACGACGTTGTGTCAGAGTCTACCCGTGGCGAACAGGTTAGGTATGTTAAACGGCATCCCATCCTGGTGCAATAGTTAGCAATCTATGTTTTACACATCTGTCAATTTTGAAAATGAGTTCGATCCTCGCTTGAGGCTCTATAAATGTAACCTTGTGTCACATTCTACTCGTGTTGAACTGGATGGGTATATTGCTACTTTCAGTCGGTTGGACTAAAAATTGATTCCTTTGAATGAAGGAATTCTAATAATACACCCGCTTTCATGTTTTACCCCAGGGAGATACGAAATTTACATATTTAATATTTTGCTTTGCGAAAATTAATAAATATGTAATTTTCTTCGTTTATTCTATTTTACTATCTTCTTTTAAATCAGCATTATTTCATTTTGGTTAAGGACATTATTTATTCAACTTTTTTTAATGTATTTCTACTTTTTTTTTTTTTTTTCTAGTACGGGGTTTGATTGTTTGTTAAACTGTTCTGCCTCGATTCAGAAAATTCTCTCTTTCAAAATTCTATGACAGAATTTAACAAAAGGACGTTAAAGAAGAAGAATTGAAATGAATAATAAAAGAACACATCCATAATAACAAATAAAATCTTTAGAACTGAGGGAATACACTTCTTATCTAAAAATTAGAGATTGTGACGCTAAACTCTATTTTTTTCAAGTGGAATTAGTGTCTGTATTATCTGTCCATATATTATTATTATTATTATTATTATTATTATTATTATTATTATTATTATTATTATTATTATTATTATTCACCCCTTTTGACTTTTTCACATCAGCGTTAACTGTGGTCTTTTTACTGGAGTCCGAGTGACAACAAGTCTCCTCAGGTCTCCAGGACACTTCTGAGTATTCTGGCAGATTGCAGCAGTGCAGTGTTCTGAATGGTCTCGATTCTACCTCTGATTTCCAGATTTTCCAAACTTTTTTCGAATCCTTTTGGGACCGTTCCAAGTGCACCAATTACAATTGGTATCACTTTCACTTTCATATTCCATAGCTTTTACAGTTCTCTGGCAAGGTCCAGGTATTTGTTCATTTGTTCATTTTCCTTTAGCTTCACCCTGTGATCTGCTGGAACTTCAAAATCCACCAGTAGACAAGTTCTTTCTTTTTGTGTTAATCAACACTAGGTCTGGTCTTCTTGCTGGGATAAGGTGATAAGTTTTTATCTCAAAGTCCCTGAGAATTTTATGCGATTCGTTCTCAAGAACAGAGTCTGGTTTATGCAAATTATATTATTATTATTATTATTATTATTATTATTATTATTATTATTATTATTTCTCCTTTTGTGTTTTTCACAGCAGCGTTAGCTGATCGTCTTTCATTGGATTCTAAGCGACCCATTCTTCTCAGGTCTCCACAACTCTTCAGAGCATACTAGCTGATTTCAGTAATGTTGTTGTCTGAATTCTTCCTCTGATTTCGAGTTCCTCCTGTCTTTTTTACAAGCTTTTGGGACCGATCCTAGTGCACCAACAATTCCTATCAGTTTATTAAGGTTTTTCACACCCACCTAACCTGATAGTTCATTGGAGGCTGAGTGTCAGCAAGTCTTCTCATGTCTCCAGGACACTTCTGCGTATTCTAGCTGATCTTTACAGTGATGTTGTTTGGATGGTCTCAATTCTTCTTTCGATTTCCAATTCTTCCAGACTCTTTTCCAAATCCTCGGGAACCGTTCCAAGGGAGCCAATAACAATTGGCACGACCCTTACTTTCATGTTACAGTTATTCCAGCTCTCTAGACACATTAAAGTATTATTATTATTGTGCTTACTCCTGGGAGTTTTTCCAAGATGACAGATGGTTTTTCACTGGAGTCTGAGTGACAACAAGTCTCCTCAAGTTTCCAGGATTCTTTTTTGCACTCGTAATGGTAAAAAATATTACTATTATTAAAGAAAATATTTGCACCCGAAATTTTAAATTTATATATTCTTATTAAAGAAAATATTCAGTACTCTTAAATTAATAATTTAAAAGTACTAAATATAGTTTTTGACAAAATGACTTTAGCCCAAGAGAAATCTCTCAAATCTTTGTCTGATTTCCAGTTCCTCCATTCTTTTTCCAAAACTTTTTGGGACCGTTCCCAGTGCACCAACAGCAATTGGTATCAGTTTCACTCTTATAGTCCACATCTTTTTCAATTCACTGATAAGGTCCAAGTATTTGTTTATATTTACGTTTCCTTCATCTTTGCCCTGTTATCAACTGAATTTGCAATTCTACCAGTTGACAAGTTCTCTTTTTTGTTAATCAATACTAGGTCTTATTTTCGGTTATATCGTATTTTACTGATTTATTTTATTATAGACTTGTAAGCATTTTTCTTTTCACATGCCCTCTGCGCAACTGGAACTATAATATCTTATAGATATTAATTATTTATTGCTTGGTTGTTAATATATTTTTTCCGGGATGTGTATCTTATTTTTTACTTTTTATTTTGTATCTTTTTTTCTGTGATTCAATTTATCGGCAAAATACACCCGTAATTTAATATTAATTCGATGATAGTTTGTGAATGTTGATATATTGACGATTAATGTTTATCTGGATACAAATGACGGGGACAGGCTTTCTTCGTCCATCAATTATTGGTTTAGAAATATCAAATAACAGCACATCTCTAATATTAGATATGTTTCATGTCTGGGGAAAGCTGATATTTTCTATGACAGGTTTTGTCACTGATTCTACAAACACTGTTATTTATTAAGATTAGTGCCCTGTTATTCGTCTGATTGCACTCTCTGTAACGTGTCTACGTCTAAGAAAAAAAAACGAAAAAATATAACAAGAAAAAAACAACTAAGACGTTTGCACAAACAAATAGTTGATGTGTTTTTGCAATTGTTTTTGAGGTCCAAACATAGCAAACATTATTATCGAAAACAATAATGGACGCGTACAATTCTATGGACAATCTGTTATATATATATATATATATATATATATATATATATATATATATATATACACACACACACACACACACACATATATATATATATATATATATATATATATATATGCAAATATAGATAGGTGTGTGTGTGTGTGTGAGTGTGTGTGTGAGTGTGTGTGTGTGTGGTTCTAAACACTATTCTTAATTTTGTGTAACCGCCCCCAAGCAAAGAGAAAATAGTCGTTTATCTCTGCAAGAAAACGATTCCTACTTATTTGAAAATAGCCAAAGCTGTAATTCATTTTATCCAACGTTCAATTGCCTCAGTTCAATTCCCGATATATTGACAACCCTTGTTAGTTCCCTGACATTCAAACATGTCTTATTCCCTCAATTACTGATTTCTTGGGGACTTTCAGCCACGGTCATTCTAGTAAGGAAAATTAATTCCCAATACACAAAGGTTAATAAAAGTCGGACTTCCACTCATGTCCCGACTTTGACTCTGTACTCTGTAGAGTCAAAGTGACCTGACGATAGTTAGCTTAGTTTGACCGAAGGTCAGAAAGGTGTAACTTACGAGGTTAATTGAATCCGCTCCGCGAGGGAATTAACTTATAAGATCAACTCACTAATCACCAAACTACGCTGCCAGTCGTCATAATTATGCAGGGAAAACTGTTTCTATAACAATAATATGTGTAACATGTCATCGTCCACCAAATTAAATAACTAATACATTGATGGGGTTACGTTTTACACTATGTATTTACTCAACTCATTCGTCATGGGCAGTATTTGTCCCTAAGTCATTTTTAAAGCGGGGTAAAGCTGGTTTGAATTCAGAGTTTTTTTTTAATGACTGGATGGCTAACCAAAGAATAAAGAGCCCAGTCTTAGGAAGTATTTCTGTTGTAATGGTTATCATTGTGTGATAGAGATGTAGCCAAGCGAAACCAAATCCTGGACGAGTTGGTTTTTATTTCACACGGGTATACAGTAGGGCAGACAGGAAAAGCAAACGTCTGAATTCAAGCATATATACCACCAGTGTATACATATAGAAGGTCATTCAAATGATTTGATATCATTTGAGATGTAAATAGCTGAGTAGTTGCATTGTCTAGGTTAACAAAACTAACCAGTCTGGGCAAAATAAGATTTATTCATCAAAGTTTGAATGAGAAAGTCAGGTATGTGAATTTTATAACGATTTTACAAGTTTTCACAAGTTTCCAAGATGGGCTCCAACTGTGATTCCTGTACATATAGCCTTTCTCTGAAGTATTTGTGTCGTGTCTAAATCTATATTGCAGTTTGTGCATTTTTAGCTAATTAGCTCGCAAATACACGCTGCATCATCTTGTTTTTGTTTGTGAATAGTCTAACACAAAAAGGCTTTTCTTTTTCAGTGAATGACATTTCTATATTTGAAAAAAACAAAACAAAAACATATAGAATTTTTAGTTCATTCTGTACATTCTGCTTACAAATTTGACCTTGTGCTGCATATTTCTCGTGCTGAAGCTGATATATATTGAAATCATCCCGATGTGAAGTAAGCTAAAAAAAAAAAAAATTAAAATTAAAAAAATCAATCCTAAAGTCTAAAGACAGATTTCATTTCTTTAAGAACAAAAAAAAAGAAGCTGAATAAATATACTGAGTGCAAATTGTGCAATTTCCAATAGTTATATAGAGTAATTAATTGCTAAGTCAGGTGACGTCAAGGATTGGCCATGGCAGCTGGTAAACTGGTAAACCTAACACTGGTAACCCTTACACCTACGGACCGTAGCCCAACGTATCATACCATTTTGGAATCAGACTCTGTGAGCAAATTAATCATGAATACGGATCTGCAAACCTGAAATTTTAGATTCATAAGTTTTAATTACTGCAATTGTTTTCGATGATTTTCTATGATTTTTTGCGTCGAGTTTTTTTTTGTACGATAACAATTTTTATAAATTGGAAATAAGTTTGGGAATAACTAACTTAATTGCTGCTCAGTAGGTCGGCTTTTAAGTTTGATTTTATATAATATAGAAATAATTCGATAAAATTTACAAGTTTTCGTTTGTTTGTTTTGTTTTGTTTCTTTTCGATCGTTAAATAATTTTAAGAACAGCAAAAAATCATCCAGATTAAAAAAAAAATTAAAATTACAAAACAATACTAAATTCTAAAGACAGATTTCATAACTATATTTCTTTAAGAACAAAAAGAAAGAAGCTGATATATACCATGAAGGTTGCTTGATTTGGTTGCTTGTTTTATTTCACAGAATATCACTCATTTTCGTACCTTTTCTGTCTCAAACGGTACTAAGCAAGGCTGTGTTCTTGCTCCACTTCTATTTGCATTATTTTTTTCTGCCATGCTCGAGAAAGCATTCTCAGATCTAAGCGAAGGAATAAATGTTGAATTTAGAACAAGTGGTGGCTTATACAATCAACAACGTTTTAAAGCTAAGTCAAAAATTTCCTTGTAGCTAGTACGGGATCTTCTCTTTGCAGACGATACCGCTCTATTAGCACACAACCTAAAAGACATCCAGACCATTAATGATAAATTCTCTGAGACATCAAAAGCATTTGGACTTACTATCAGTATGAAAAACTGAACTACTGTACCAGCCCGCAGTTTGCAATCCACATCTTGTAAATCCATCTGTCTTCATTGATGGAAAAGCATTAAAGATTGTTGACACGTTTAAATATATTGGGTCAGCAGTCACTTCTGATGGAAAAATACCGATATCAAGTCATTTGTTTTACATTATCTGCTGCTGCTTAAATGGTCGCCCATCCACGTATTGAACAGGCTCAATGCTGCTTAACTTGGGGGATCTAGCAGGAACACGTGCTTTTGTTGGATTGTTTTGGTATATATAGTGTGCTGAAGTCCACCAGTTAAAATTATAGACTCGGCGGTGGGGGGGGGGGTTAATAGCCAGCCAATCAACAATACGCGGTTAGTTAATTATTTAATCATCGATCTGGAAAGCTGTTCATTTGCACGAATTAATCATTGTCGAATGGACCTGCAAGCAAGAACTTTGCTAAACCGAGGGATTCTGATCAACACTAAGGGGCAACAATGAAGAACCAAAAGATTTTACCCAACACTAAGGGACACCGAAAATCAACCAAAGGAATCTTCACTAAAGATCAGCCTTTGCTGAACACAAGGGATCTCCACTTAAAGCCTAAAAATGGCCACAACAATTGTAACAGCTTCCAACGTGACTTGATAGTAAGAACCTGTTATGAAAGGGAAATATAACACACCAATGTTCATTTAGATAATAGGCACCTCTTAGACTTAGTTATCAGTCTTATAAACAGTGTTTTAAATGACAGCAATGACTATAATGGCTTCGAAACGTACGAGCAAATATGAGACAGTCAATAAGTAGATGTGATAATTAATTCATTATTAATTATCACTTCTACTTTTTGACTTATTGATTTTTTCAGGGATGGAATGAAGATAAGCGGATAGGTGATAACACATTTGGCGCGAGGGGAAAATGCTGAGATAACCAATAATAATGAGACAGGGAATGAGAAACGGTTTTCCAACTGCATAAATATAAAACTGTGGGGTTTTCATTAAGTATGGCACGGGTGTGTGTTCAACCACCAGTGTGTAGGGATGATAATGAGTTTATTTAATTCGTCTGGGAGGCATGTATCAGTGTGATATGGATAAGGTGAGAGAAAGAGAGGGAAATGTGAGATTATTACAGGTAGTGATTAATCAGTCTTTGAATTTAATAAACATTGCTTCCATTTCTTCGCGACTTTATTCTTCCTATTCTATGTGCATAATTATTCAGACATTGAATGTGAAAATGTGAAAATAAGCCAGATTAGATTTTCTCCGACTTCAATTGCGTTTGTGCTCTAGCTAGACACAAGTCGACGAAAGTTAAAAATGTGGGCCTTAACACGTCGTCGATTGGGGTATCGAGTGAGTGAAGAAAATGATGGGTTGTGTTGAGGAAATATAAACACTCAATAAGTCAAACTAAAAATTCACAGACAGAGAGATACACACTAACGTATAGACACATATATATCAACACACAGGGAACCTCTCGTTGGTGTAATGGCTAGCAAGCTAGATTCGCAGACCATTGTTAGTGAGTTCGATTCTCATTGGGTACTCTGTACCACTGGCCTTATGCCACATCTAAGCTAAGCTTATTAAATAGAACACCTAATGTGGTATAATATTTAGCAAGTTAGATTCGCAGACCATTGTTAGTGAGTTCGATTCTCATTGGACGCCCCATACTTCTGGCCTTGTGCCACATCAAAGCTAAGCTTAGAAAATAACTATATATAAACACGCATTATTAATTATTTAGATTTTTCGGACTATTTTCCAGTGGTTTATTGTTAAGTACACAATATTACAGCTAATGAGTCCCTTCCGGCCCTATTCATGTATTTCTCGTTAAACTGGAGAAACTTCTTGTCGGAAACAGGGGCCTACGTGAAACTTCAAAACGAACCTTTTATTTAATATATTTTTGTAGATTATTAAAATTTCGTTAAGCATGGCCGGGTATAAGAGATAAAATGTAAAGTATTCTATGTTATTTTCCCCAGTAGTCAGAACTGAACCTCCCGAATATGGTAACTTAGAAGAAATATAAACTGAACACCTATATATGTGGCTCTACGTATCCAAACCTTTAATTACCTCCATTGGTGTATTATAACGGACCCGGACTGATTGGATATTATTTGTCCTGATGTTTTAATTGAGGCTTAATTTGTATATTTGAGATTCTTCTAATTTTTATCCTTATTTTTAGTTATATACCAAACAATTTTCGGAAAATAAATTTCATTGTGTTGATACACGATTTTAATTATCATGCTTACCTTTCCAAATGGTATTACTGCAATGTGAAATGCAAACAGCGTTGCATTCGGTCCCTGAGTCTATTTCCTACAACGCGCGCATCCAGCAGAGTAATATATATATATATATATATATATATATATATATATATATATATATATATATATATATATATATATATATTGCTTCCACCACGTGAATTATTTACCCCAATAACTAATTCACGCGGAGGAACAATAATAGACCGCCTCTCTAGGTAATTTTCTTCTCCCCGTGATTTTTTTAGGTTATTTTCCAATCTGGGGCCTTTTTTCCTATTTGTCACAATTTTTTTTCTGAAGAGAGTGACCGAAAAATTAAAAAAATATATAAGGTTTCCCTTTTTTTCTGTTTTTAGTAATTAATATATATATATATATATATATATATATTATATATATATATATATATATATATATATAAAACAGAGATTTTGGTATGTACGTGTCGACGTATAACTCCAAAACGGGAGGTCACTCTGATTTGAAATCTTGCATACACATTGATATCGTTCTAACTAAGAAAAATTCCAAATTTGGTTATTGATTTTTACTGATTAAGGGATTTAATCGATTAATCAAACAAAAATCAAACGATTTTTCGAAAGCCATAGCATATCTGCTGCTGCTGCTAATGCTTGGTCTATCAGCAGATGCTCGCCTGACTGTTTATCAGCAGAAAGAAAGAAAGAAAGAAACAACGAAAATGTTAGCGACTCGCCTGGCTGTTTTAGCAGCAGAAAGAAAGAAAGAAAGAAAGAAAGAAAGAATGAAAATGTTAGCGACAAACTAAATTTTAACGTAAAATAAATTCGTTTTTTTTATAATCTTTCTAAATATTTATTTATATTTATCGTATGTTTTTGAAACTAACTTTTATTGTACAATGTACACCCACTTAAATTAAATTGTTGTCATGCACAAAAAATTGTAGAAAAATGAAAATTGTTTCAAAACACAAGTTTACGGTTACATTTTTTTAAAATAAGATTTTAAATGCCAATAAAATCAGTCACCAGTATAGGGTTGTATAAATGTAAATTTAAAAAAAATGATAAAAACGAGTTGTTTTGTAATTAATACTAATGGTTTTAAAAAAAAGTCTTAATAGTTTAGAGAACTAATGAAGACGTTTTAAAATGTAAGCAAAAATAGATATTGCATTCTCTTTATCGTTAAGAACTAGATTTGAATTGTCATGTAGAAAAAATCAAAGAAATAAATTACAATCTATTTCTAACTTATCAAGCAATTAAAAACTGAATTTAAAATTGTCCCCAAATACTATTTATTTTCAAACTGGAGTTTCAGTGAAACTTTTCGTGAAACTTTTATAAATTGAGCAATGCTCAATTTATAATTTGTACGAGTCTTTATCAATTGAATTATTTTTTATAGCGAGTTAGAAAAAAATTATTTTTTCGGACAGCAAAAGTATGTTTTAAGGAAAAATCAAATCTTATTCATATCGCAATCTTTTTATTCCTGTCTTTAAAATATTAATTTAGTTAGAAATGAAATGAAATAATCTATCTTCCAAATATTTATTTGGTAAGAAAGAGCGAAGTAAAAAAACAATAATAAGCGCTTATTATTTATTAAATAAATAATAAGCGCTTATTATTGTTTAATAAATTTATTTTTCGTTTATTTAATAAATATAATATAACTCAACTTTGTATATATACGAAAAATTAAAAAACAAAAGAATTTTTAGAAAGAAAAGCCTTTTACAAAAGTAGGAAGTTAAATTATAACTACTTATTTCGTAACTAAGTATTACATAGTTGTATTCGTATTGTAATAAAAACAAAAAAATTATAATAAAAATACGATGTAGTTAACATTTCGTATATAAACAAAACAGTGTATGATATGTTCTTACCTTAAACATAAAAATAAAAATGATTCTAATGTACGTAACTTGAATGAGAAAAATGTGTTCTTTAATTTCTAAATAAAATAAATAGGCAGATTTTTTTTTTAAATTAAGGGCGGACCTGAACTTTTGAACCCCCCCCCCCACTCTAAAATTTTTGTTTTTAATTTTTTTCTTTCTTCTTTCAATGGATTTATTATCGATTGCACACCAATCTATCAGACTGTAAAAAAAATTTCAAAAAAGTTATTTATTTTTCGAGTTTTCAGGGGTGCTCAGTTTCCCGTATAGTTTATCGTAAATTGAACCCCCTTATCGAAACCGCTAAAAACATTTTATTTTATTTATTTATTTTTCCTTCAATGGATTATTATCGATTACACACCAATCAATCAGATTTTTAAAAATTCTTGAAAGTTCTTTATTTTTTGAGTTTTCAGGGGTGCTCATTTCCCGTATAAGTTTATAGTAAATCGAACCCCCATATCGGAACTGCTCGAAAGGAAACTGGCGCAAATGTGTCAAAGTTAGGGTGGCCAGAAAAAACAGAACCCAAATTATTTATTTATTTTCCCATTAAACTTACCTTAAACACCAACCCCAACACCAACCCTAACCCTAACCCTAACCCCAAATCCTAACCCCCCTACATGAATTTTTAACAGTTTTATTACAAAATATGTGGGTTCTGTTTTTTCTGTGTCACCTTAATTTTGACACCTTAGTGCAAATCAGCCCAACTGTTAAGATAGAGCGGTTTCGATATATGGGGGTTCGATTTACTATAAACTTATACGGGGAAATGAGCACCCCTGAAAACTCGAAAAATAAATAACTTTTTAGAATTTTTTTTACAATCTGATAGATTGGTGTGTAAACGATAATAATCCATTGAAGAAAAAGAAAAGAAATTACAAAGAAAAATTTTTTTTCAGCGGTTCCGATATGGGGGATCGGTTTACGATAAACTTATACGTGAAAATGAGCACCCCCTGAAAACTCGAAAATAAATAACTTTTTTTAGTTTTTTTTTTTTTTTACAATCGGATAGATTGGTTTGCAATCGATAATAATCCGTTGAAAAAAAAATAATTAAAAACGAAAATTTTAGAGGGCGTGGGGTTCCAAAAGTTCAGGTCCGCCAAATTAAGTCACCACTTTTTTCTCTCTCTTTCTTTTTTTTAGTCCGGTCATGGACCGGGTACTTTAGCTAGTATATATATATATATATAAGTGAAGAAATAACAAAAACTTAGAGATTTAGCAGGTATATCTATTTCAGGGTGCTTAGCTTTTGTTGACCGAGAGTTTTGTGGCGGAAGTGCTCATATTTGAAACTACAACATAATTTTTTTTTTTTTGCAACATCAAGGATTTCGTTTGGAATTCATATCACAGGACTATAAAATTTTTAAAAATAAAAAAAATAAAAATCTGTTTTCAAATGCCTTTAAAGTAATAAAGAATTCATCATTCACACCTGATGATTCGGGAGAGTTAGACACTTTCTCTAAGCTCCCTAAAATAGACTAAAATAGACTATAAAGCTAAATCTCGAAAGTCTTTTGTTATTTCTTTACTTATATATTTGCTTTGACACTCTAACATTAAGAGCACACATTGAGCTCTCAAACTGCGACAGGTTTTTTAAATAAAACTCCTGTGTCGTAAGGATGATTTCTTCTCTAGACTTTTCGATTATATAATATATATATATATATATATATATATATATATTTATTTATTTATTATATACAAATTCATATATATATTTGTATGTATGTATATATATATTTTGTATTTTTATATATATTATATATATGTGTGTGTGTGTGTGTGTGTGGTGTGTGTGTGTGTGAGTACAGTGGAAATATGATAGAATGTAGAAAAATTAAAAGCCTATGACGATAATTTGATTCTAATTATCTGATCGAATGTCATGCATCACGCTCGAATAAATTCATACAGGCACACACACATTATATATATATATATATTATATATATATAATATATATATTTACAAAAGTGCATTTACATACCTATCTACATACATACATGTATACAGTCATAAATACTTGGATATATCTGTATATAATTATGTGTCTCAGTATGTGTGGATGGTCATGTTTCTGTATGTATTTGTCCACATGTGTGTGCATGTATGTATGTATGTATCTATGCATGTGTGTGAGTGAGATATTGCCGATCTCTCGGGCACGAAGAAGCGTGTTGCATAACGGAACAACTATAGCTTGTTCCTATTGTTGTCGGCTTTTATCGTTTGTGTTTAAATCCGATCAAGCGGAAAGGAATTGCAGTGATGTGAACGGATGTGGGTGAGGGGGATTGAATGGTTGCAGTTCTCTGTGGACACATCTATGAACAATGCGTCCGCTTCCTGTGACTTGTTGTAATGAGGACTAACTAATTCAAGCTCGTTGATCTGATATTCGCGCTCTGACCTTTCCGCTTTGACCCCCATTCGTTGGATCGCGAACGCGGCACTGTGATTCATTCCATCTTTATGTATCCCTGCAGAGAATGCATAACCCCAGGCCAAAATATCAAGCGGACAAGACAAAGGAAACCGTCAACAATTAGACAATGGCCTTTTATTGACTAATTCAATTAATTGTTATCTAACACTTTCCCTTAGAAATTGAGAAATCTTGCAGATCAGTCATTCATTAACTTTTTTTTTCTACTTCAGATGAGCATGTAGATTATACGATATATCATTTACTCTGGGACAATGATGACCTCAATATAACCCAATGCAGGAAACGATATTCATGGATTTGCCTTCATCATCATCATCAATCATCATCCTCTTCAGCATCATGTACACTGACGGCATGGACCCATGAACTCTCTCTCTCTCTCTTCTCTCTCTCTCTCTCTCTCTCTTCTCTCTCTCTCTCTCTCTGCACCCTACCGGGAGGACCAGTGAGCTTCGGCCGCTGGATCAGGTGTTGTTAATCAAATAGCAATAGCGTCGATCCGGGGGCTATCCCCAGTAATACCTGCCTCCTTGATGTAAAGGGGCAGGGGCTGGGGTTTATTGCACAGTGCCCTGAACGCCCCCCTTGGAGGGGAGAATGCCGACGGGAAGAATCGACGCAATTTCTCCACTCCAATCCCATGAGTCTCGGCTTGTGGGTGGTCCCACGTAATAGGCCTTGTGCCTAACCCGTAACGTGGGGCACGAGGTAATATCTCTCCTCTCTCTTCTCTTCTCTCTCCGTCTCTCTTCTCCTCTCTTCTCTGCACCCGCTCCTATCGGTTAATCGCCCCTGGCAAGTCCCACGGGTATGGACATAAAGCTTAATCAATTCAGGTTTTTTTTTGCCGTACCGGCCTTACACTGGTGTGTCATGTTGTAGTTGTCTACATGAGAGTCACTTTTGAGTTCATCTTTGCAGATTCCAACCAGTTAAGAATATCCATTTATAAATATAGCTAACGCGTATTATGATGAATACACATGCAACATAAAACACTCACAGAAACTCACTCACAAAACGTATATAATATATATATTATATATATATATATATATATATATATATATATAATGGAGATTGTTTTTTCTGTCTGTAACCGAAACTATATTACTATTCAAGTCACAATTCCCTTAGTTATTTACGTCACATTCTACAGGATTTTATTTTTATTTAAACCTCAATTATTAATAAAAGTGTTTTACATTATTAATACTGTTGACAATATCTACATAAGAATAACATGCAATTGTATTTATATATACAACAAAATAGCAGTTTACAGTGTTGAATGGGAAGGGCTAATTTGCATATTGATATAAAAAATGTGATTTTAATAAATATGTGCTTCGTATTTACTGATTTTCTAATTCTTTGGTTTTATCTTAATGAATATGAGCAAAAATCTCGTGTATAAAATCTTAAAAGAAAATCGATTAACAAGAAGAAATAACTGTAATTTATTCTTTACTTTCTATTTTAACTAAATAATTAAATTAGGATTATTAGCAATGAAGACGGGAGTGGGGGAAGAGTAAGTTTCAGTTGTTTTTATTTTTTGATTAACCCTCTCTGTTTCAAATCTTTTATCTGCCTTCTTATAGTTTCATTAGCCTTTCTAAATTAATCTAATATTTTTATTACATGAAAACTTAATACTTGCACCGGAGGGTACATACATTTGCTAGTATATATATATATATATATATAATATATATATATAATATATTATATAATATATATATATATAAAGTGTATTTTGGCAGCAGTTTTTCTTTTAACGATGTTCGTTAAAACTGTACTGACGATGCTTACAATCGAACAAAACTCGTCCGACAAGATTCGTCAGTGCAGTTTAACGAAACATGTATATATATATATATATTATATATATAATATATATATATATATATATATTAAAGTGGATAATCCTAAAGATCATCATCATCATCATTGTGCGCATGTAGCACGGGTATCGACAAACAATCTTACGCAACCTCCCTATCATTCATTGCACATGGAAGCTCCTCTGCGAACAACCAGCATCCTCACATAGTTGGTCAATGTAGGTCCTTGCTGGGCGCCCCAACTTGCATTACCATAGTTTGGCCTTCCACAGGAGAACGTCACTTATGAGTTCACCCTTACTTCTCCAGCAGTGTCCTGCATGCCATGTCCGACTCACTCGGATAGTTTGTGAGATTGGGGGGGGGGCAGGACCGTATAGCTGTTTCCTTGTGGGTGCTGTTTCCCTGACTTGTTCAACACTGCCGCAGCATCCGTTGGCAGCTCCCATCTAGCTTAAGAGTTTAGTTAGGGTCCAGGCTGGCGGTAGCTTACACATGTCTAACCACAATGAATAGGCGTGATACGTTGAAACACAGTGTATGTGAATTACTATATATATGTGTGTGTGTGTGTGCGTGTGTATCTGCAAGTTACTTGTATTAAATATGAATACTTGATAACATATTCTTGCTTGTAAACAAATTATTATAGTCTATTGTGTCGCATTTAATAACCCAGAAGGCTTTATATGTCATTAAACAAACCAACCAACAATCATCTAAGATTTCCACATGAGAATTATTAATGACAAGTCTTTTAAGATTTTTTGTCGGTTTAGTTGGCCTGTTTTCAATAAGACACACCTTTTGTTTGTCTCTTGTTTTTCCTACTTGTTTTTCGTTGTAGCTTTTGTATAACTCAGTGTATTTTTGCTTATTTACGTAAATGTTCCCACCGAGATCAGAAGAGATATTTTGATTTTCTATTTCATATAATGTATTTGCGCAAAAATATATTTGGTGATAGTTCATGGGACATGTGTATATAACCATGTATTGGTACACGTACTTGTTGTGCTTTGTATAATGGTAGAGTGCAGTTATATCTATTTTAACTATCACATCATTATGAGACTAAGTGTAGGGAATAGTTAGAAAGGTAGACTGACTGACAAACAGAGAAAAAAAACATAAAGAGATAAAAAAGAGAAAGACACTCACACTAACTCACTAACACA
Source organism: Doryteuthis pealeii (assembly GCA_023376005.1). NCBI lineage: Eukaryota > Metazoa > Mollusca > Cephalopoda > Myopsida > Loliginidae > Doryteuthis > Doryteuthis pealeii. The sequence goes on along the minus strand of CM042146.1, from coordinate 7,647,766 downwards.
CACACACACACACACACACCGCAATGTCCCACGCACATTGATAGTTGCCATATGCACATGAAGGTAAGAATTAAAAGCTACGTTGGTACGTGAAACACGTTTATTTCTATGCATTTAGTTAAGCACCTAAGAGGTTCCTGTGATTGAACATAGCAATATCACGTGGTGAGTCCAGAAGTTTTATGCGCTTATTCATTCAATAGATACATTTGGCCAGTTCCACAGGCACTCGACCAAATTATCTTCGAAATATTGACTTATAGAAGATAGCAGATATCTTCAATATATCTCTCCGTTAGACTAGCATGTCTCTCAAAATTAACTCTCTATATAGGAAGTGCGATTAGGCAACGTTTATTGTCTAATAAAGCATATAATAGAGTTTTAATTCATTTATTTGTTGTTGCTGTTTTTAGAATAAATGAATACTAACATGAAATATATTTTATTTGCTTTCTCCAAGAAAGTTAAATATACTAAAGTGTCAATACACAAAGCAGAGCAATAGACAATAGTAATAAAGAAGCCAATATATATATATATTATATATATTATATATATATATATATATATTATATATATATATATATTTTTTTGCTTTTGTCCAAATAATGGTACCAATTAGATCATTTTTGTTGGTACGATTATCTTAGTCTTTCTTTTTTTAAATTTTTTTCTCCTCGGTTGATGTTTGGTAGGATATTTTTACAATCAAACTATTTGCTGGGTTTTTTCTTACATTTCTAAATTTGGTATATTAATATATATATATTATATATATATATAGATATATATAATGCGGTCGACCATTGCTCAGGTTTAAGGACAAGCTGAAAAGTAACCTCTCAGCTGCAAATATAGATTACGCTACATTTGAGAGTACAACACTTCAATCGTAGAATGTGGAGAAATTTGTGTTGCAATGGTATTAAGGATTTAGCAGCCATCGGAGATTACCAAGCTGCGTCAAGCTAGAGAAAGGACTAGAGTATTGGCTAGTGTCCCAGCAATACATTCAATAATGCAACACACTTTTCCATCTGTGGACTTCTTTGCAAGTCATTGGCAGGGCTGAAATCACCTGCGTTAACCACACAAGGTTAGATAAAAAAGGTTGGTCTGAACCTCATACGTCGAAATCGACGGGGAGAGTCCATCTATATAGTATAATATATATATATATATAATATATATAATACATATACATATATATAATATATATATATATGTATAGTATATATTATTACATATATTATAATATAATATTATATATATATATATAGATATAACTATTATATGAAAAGGGAATGAAAAACCCTCCACACAATGCTGTTAAAGAAGAAAAACAATTTATAATATAATCATTAGCTGATACTGATCAATATTATTCGATTTTACAAAAATCATCATCAGAGCTCATTCACTTCGTAGTTGTTTGGTCGGAGAGAGAAAGTCAAATCAGTTCACAGAACAAAAAAACATTATTACTGAAAAAAAAAAAAAAAAAAAAAAGAAAGAAAGAACGAAGTCGTTACATTATTCACCAATGTGGGCATTCGCGCCATATATATGTCGGTCATGTCTCAATGTATACCTTTTGTCAGTAAAACATATCAAAATGTAGCGGATTTTTAGATGTTGGCAACAAGACGAAACAATTTAAACGGAAGGGGATGGGTATTAAGAAATGTGACGGTTGGAATTCAAAAGATTTTTAGTAAAAATTTTTTTCAACGAATAATTATTTTTTAAATTTTTATTTTTAAGTTCTGTATTTCATAAATTAGATTTGTCATGAAATATACCATAAAACTGTGATATGCTATTAAACAAAAATAACCTACCTAAATAATCAAATCATAACATTATATTGTCCTAGAAAAGGGCCGTATAATAAATCAATTGGATGGATTGATTATTCCACATTAACTGCCCTATAATCCGCCATATTTATATGCAAAAAAAATACATTATATTTATGTACCATAAATAGAAAATAGGACACATTTTATATAGGATTTTGGGAATGAAAATACAATTTTCATTGACTGCATCACACTATCCCTGTGTAATGCTGACCTAATTCAACTCAGTTTATAAATAGGACAACGGTCACAAGGACAGCTATTGTTGAATGATTCCCCGAAGGCCAAAGCATATTTATCCATATAACTTAGTCAATATAATTCCCTCAACCTGAACTGGATTTGTCTCTTCTCGAAATCCAATATCTTGAAGATGTCTTACGTTGTCCCCAACAAAAATCTATCTGAGAATAACGATTTCCTTTCCTTCACCGGATTGATAACAGCGGCGTGATTCTTCGCACTTTCAGGAGAAAAAATATTAATAAAAATAAAGTAGAAAATAAAACGAGATCAAAGCTAAAGTAATGGCTCTGGAAAGAGAGAGAAATGAGATTAGATATAAATGTAAGAAAAAATGAAAAATAAAAAACCCATAAGTAAATCAGAAATGGAGTTTGTTCGGAGAAAATCAGGGGAAAGATAGAAATGTATGTAAAACGAAAAAAAAAATAGCTTACCAAAAACATAACTATATAAAAAAACGAAAAAATGTCAAGGAGTAAACACATTCATCTTTTAAGAAACTATTCATTATTTTACACACACAGCTATTATATATATATATATGGAGACGCGTGGCTAGTGGTTAGAGTCGTGGAAAATGGACTCGTCGATTCGAGTTCAATTCCTAGACGAAGCTGTTGGCATTTCACACAGCGCTAATACCCTTGGGAAAGGTATGAATCCATATATTCTCCCTCTAGCTATGGGTTAAATAGCAGGGCAGACTGGGCCCTTCAGCCTTGTGTAGGTAACCAGTCTAAGAGGGGGATAACTCTGAATTCAAAATTCCTGAGGTCGGTCGTTGATTGGGTTTCTGGCAACCCTTGATGCACCAATTCTTTCCTATCGACTGTGCCAAAAAGTGTGGATGGTCCAACACCTTCACCACTATAAACATATCACGTGTGGGTGTTCATTGTATATATGAACCCCATACGTCGAAAATCGATGAGAGGAGTCCAATATATATATATATATATATATATATATATATATATATATATATTAATTTTATATATTCATAATATATATTTATATTCATTATATATACTAGCAAATATATGCACCCTCCGGTGCAAGTATTTAAGTTTTTAATGTAATAAAATATTGTATTAAATTAGAAAGGCTAATGAAACTAAATAAGAATACAGATAACAAGATTTGAAACAGAGGGATAATAAAAAAGATTTGAAAAGAGGAGCTATAATAAAAGATTTGAAACAGAGGGAGTATAATAAAAAGATTTGAAACAGAGGAGTATAATAACAGATTAAAACAGAGGGAGTATAATAAAAAATTGAACAACTGAAACTTACTCTTCCATCACTCTCGTCTTTCATTGTTATTTTTTCTAATTTAAGTATTTAGTTATAAGAGGAAGTAAAGAATAAAATGACAGTTATTTTATCTTGTTAATGGATTTCATTTAAGATTTCATTGAAGAGATTTTTGCTTATATTCATTAAAAAACCAAACAGTTAGAAATCAATAATACTAAGCACATATTTTATTAAATTCGATTTTTTAATATTAATATGCAAATTAGCCTTCCGTTCACACTGTAAAGCGCTATTTTGTTGTATATATAAATATAATTGCATGTTGTCAGCATGTAGACATAGTTAACAGTATTAATAACGTAAGACAATTTTATTAATAATTGAGGTTTAGATAATAATAAAATCATGGAGAATGTTGATGTCAATAACTAAGAGAATTGTCACTTGAGTAGGAATATAGTTTCGGTTACAGACAGAAAAACACACAATCTCCATATATAATAATATATATATATATATATTATATTATATATGTATGGTGTTATGTATAGAGTGATATATATAAAGTAGTGCTCAATATCGTGGATAGAGCATATATATATCTAAGTTAAGGTAGCGGAGGCATGAAGTCAACGGCGCTTGGTTACTGACAGTTTTTAGTTAAATGGATTATCAAACATGTCCACGTTACTCTCACTTGTGTGTGGGGATGTTTTAAGTGTTCTTATCTAATATAACATAAACCCACTCATCCCCTCACAAATGGGATAAATAGTATTAACACTGTTTTTACAAGGTTGGCTTTCACATTAAATCAGCCGGGGTATCGCTGCTAGTGTATTGTATGTACGTGTAGAGTTTTCTTTTAAAGACTAGCATACAAAGAGACATGCATCTCTTAAATTATGCCACCAACATATATGCTTAAATTTAGTCGACGATATTAGTGTTATAAAGTGTTTTGCACTTAATATTTTAGATAAGTTCACTCCATCAAATATCTTATGTGTGTAACACTGTCATATAAGTTATTTATGCCACAGGAAAGATTGAGTGTAAACTGCAATTACACGTTCGTTGTCTTCGAGACTCCAGCAACAGACGGGAAATAGGAAGGAAGTAGATTTCATAAAATTAGCAAATGCTAATTTTGTCTTCCTATCGGTACATAAAGCTATAAATCTAATCCGTCACCAAAATGTTTTGCGGAATTTATCGTCGCTGTCAATGCGTTCACTCAAATTAAGGGCAAAAGAAGATGCGCGGAAACTAAATGATTTCTGAAGTAACAGCCGGATACATTTCTGAATTAAGAAAAAAAACATGAGAGAAAAATATTGTCATCTACATTTTACTCTGATCATTTTTCATTGGCCCTTAGGATAAATGACGTAATAGATATTGTTGGAGTTTTTTGGGATATAGTTATTTACTAAGCTTAGCTTAGATATGGCACAAGGCCAGAAATATGGGGCGCCCAGTGAGAATCGAACTCACCAACAATGGTCTGCGAATCTAGACTGCTAACCATTACACCACGTGGGGTGCCCAGTTTTTTGGGATATAGTTATTTACTAAGCTTAGCTTAGATATGGCACAAGGCCAGAAGTATGGGGCTCCCAATGAGAATCGAACTCACTAAACAATGGTTTGCGAAGCGAGCTTGCTAACCATTACACCACGTGAGGTGCCCAGTTTATATTATTTACTAAGCTTAGCTTAGATATTGGCACAAGGCCAGAAGTATGGGGCACCCAGTGAGAATCGACTCCACTAACAATGGTCTGCAAATCTACCTTGCTAACCATTACACCACGTAAGGAGCCCTTAAAAACTAAGTTTTGCTTAGATTAGCACAAGGCCAGAAGTATGGGGCTCCCAATGAGAATCGAACTCACTAACAATGGTTTGCGAAGCGAGCTTGCTAACCATTACACCACGTGAGGTGCCCAGTTTTATAGTTATTTACTAAGCTGAGCTTAGATATGGCACAAGGCCAGAAGTATGGGGCACCCAATGAGAATCGAATAGATATTGTTGGAGTTTTTTGGGGATATAAGGCGTGTGGTAGATACCTACTCCTACTTATCGGCTCGCCGATAAGCACGTGACCAGGGAAGGCAACCTATTGTCCAATCACCGACAGTGCTGCTGCTGCTGCTGCTGCTGTTGTTGTTGTATTTATATTGGCTAATTCTAATCTTAGCTCATTACTACTTGGATCTTCTTGGACGACGGAACGTAGTACTATACCACAGGACTTATGACTTACCAAAGGAACTTATACCACAGGATACTATACCACAGGACTTATTGACTTACTTACTTATTTACTTTAAGTCCTTTTAATTCTAATCTTAGCTCATTACACTTGGATCTTCTTGGACGACGGAACGTAGTACTATACCACAGGACTTATTGACTTACCAAATGATACTATACCACAGGATACTATACCACAGGACTTATTGACTTACTTATTTATTTTAAGTCCTTTAATTCTAATCTTAGCTCATTACTACTTGGATCTTCTTGGACGACGGAACGTAGTACTATACCACAGGACTAATTGACTTACCAATGATACTATACCACAGGATACTATACCACAGACTTATTGACTTACTTATTTATTTTAATCCTTTTAATTCTAATCTTAGCTCATTACTACTTGGATCTTTTGGACGACGGAACGTTAGTACTTATACCACAGGACTTATTGACTTACCAAAATGATACTATACCACAGGATACTATACCACAGGACTTATTGACTTACTTACTTATTTACTTTAAGTCCTTTTAATTCTAATCTTAGCTCATTACTACTTGGATCTTCTTGGACGACGGAACGTAGTACTATACCACAGGAATTATTGACTTACCAAAGGATACTATACCACAGGATACTATACCACAGGACTTATTGACTTATTTACTTATTTACTTATTTACTTTAAGTCCTTTTACATCTGGCCAAGGATGGCGGACAGATACTTAACAGATATAAGGGTTGAGCTAATACAGTTCTAGGTTATAACCATCTGGAAGTTGAATGTTCAATCCTGACTACAGGCAAAAATAACATAGAATAATTAACACAGTTTAACATTTATACCTAGCCATGATTAACGGAATGTGAACATCTACGTCGGTAATTTATGAGGAAGTGCGTCCCGGTCTCCTGCCTTAAACATTGCTACCCGGTGACTATCAAAATAACAACCCCAGCTCGTCGTAATTCTTGTTTATTTATCGTAATTTGTCGTAATTCTTGTTTAGATATGAAGATCGATATATAGGTTGGAATAGACTGAGATAGATAGATAGATAAACAAAAAAATAATATAGATAGATATGAA
>CM042146.1:7633534-7636034 GCA_023376005.1 Doryteuthis pealeii | reverse complement strand
CATCAATATAAATGTTTAAATTTCCAAAACAATTATTAACAAATATATTGAGAATAACTTACTATTTGTTGTACCGGCCGTTCCTACAGTGGAGAATATACACCGGTTCTCACTATAAATAGTGAGACACCGAGTGAAAAGGTCGTACTGTTACCGTACTCTTACTGTTTAGCGGCAAGCTAGCCGTTCTTGTATCATATTGTAAATACACTTGTCTCTTTTTACCCTACCTCGACTTGACTTCTTTTTTTACTGTTGAACTAACATCACAACACTATTTAGTAACATAAGCTATTGCATTGCTTTCAAGTTTATAAGATCTTTAATTGCATAAATGATAACAAGAATCTTGTTTACTTCTTCTCTTTATATAGTGTTCTGCAGTTAATGAAATTAATCGTGGTATTTTACCTTTATCTTTTAAGGAATATCAAAATAGTAAATAACACCTGTTTCTATTCTTCATTTTAAGCCTCCATGTAAGTTTACAATTTATTTAAATTTAAAATAATTAAATGGAAATGAATCAAATTACCAAATAAACTAATCATGAAAATTAGTTTAATTTTAGTTTAATTATTCAAGAGAGGTAACTTCATTTTGTTATTAATCAGAATATTCAAATGTTTTAATGTTGGTTTATAAATGTACTTTCAATCTTTCATCAGAGCTTAGACTAAATATGTCTTTAGTCTTTTTTCTTCCATATTACAATTCCTTATATGACAAATATAAAACAAACATGCTTCTTCTTTTTTTTCTTTTTTTGAACGATTCATTTTAAAATGGATGAAATAAGAATTCGGTGATTAAGTGACACCAGGTAATTTACACTTATGCATTTCATCTTGGGCGATTTGAACGATTTCATTTTTAACTAAAGGGTGTTGCAAAATAATAACGGTCGTATTTTGTAGGAATACCAGTATTAATATATTGACTTTTAGGTAGAAATGTGCGTAGATAATACATTAAAAATGTGTTACTTTATCATATTTGTATAACACTAAAAGTGGAGGAATTATATGTAATTAGGGAGAATATTTTATTAAGGAATAAAATATAAAATAAATGGGGGGGGGGCTACACGAAGGCCTTTTCAACCGGTAATATTCAAATGATACACCGGTGACGAATAAAAGTCAGATTGTATAAGAATTTTGTAAGAAACGAATAGGGGTGAGCCAGAAGATGACAAATAAAAAAAAAGAAAAGGGGGAAAGAGGGGGGTATGTGTTGTACCGGCCGTTCCTACAGTGGAGAACATGCACCGGTTCTCACTATAAATAGGAGACACCGAGTGGAAAGGAGCACTGTTCCCGTTAACGACAAGCTAGTCGTACATGTACCATTAATTGTAAATACACTTGTCTTATTTTACCCCATCTCGACTTGACTTCTTTTTACTGTTGGGACTAACATCACAACAGTATGTATGAACCCTAGGTAGAAACAGGGTTGGAAGTGTCTCCCAATAAATAGAGTGCTTTGGAGTTTGTTTGCACAGTGTATGCCGGAAAAAAGAGATATAAACAGCTTCAATGATGGTTAAATGCTGTTTTGACCTAGCTCTGTGCAAAATGGAGAAGCACTCATCTGAATAAACTTTTCTACAAGCATTTATAGATAGATGCTCGGCTATGGCCGAGTCGAATGCTTGGGAAAGCCCGGATATATTATTATTCGTAATAGCATTACGAAGTGTGCGGGGGACGTGTTGTTCTATTCTGATTTCGAGTCTCTGGGATGTACGTCCAACATATACCGAACTACACCGGCATTTAAATCTATAAATTAAATTACTTATAATCTTAGGAAATATTTTGAATCAAATGAAAACCGCAACATTAACGTAAATGAAAGGGTATTAGAATAAATTAATCAAACGGAATTCCATCTTATGTGTGCATTCATTTGATAATTCTATACACACACATCCAAGTACATACATCTACTCTACATATACCCATATGCAGTCGTACAAAGACACAATCTCTCTCCCACATGTATGTACATACGCATATGATTTAGCTATATAACAATATTTTAGTTTTAACACGTTCGCACCTACAACCATATGTCTTATTGCGCTTAAAGATTTGCACCCGGTGACATAGTATTAATTAGATACATAAGTGGTTCCCTTTGATTCTCTCATCTGTTGTTTTTGCGTTATGTTTCAGAAAAGAATGGATTATAGCGTAACACCTGTAGAACATCATGTTGAAAATCTATTTGATCATACACTTTTTTCATTGAATTTAATTAATGCAGTTAATTGGGAATAGATATTTGTTTAAATAAAGCTTCATAAGGTTCTCTACATTTTTATTAAATACATTTTACCATCATTTATATAACATCTAACTCAATCGTGAAATTTTATAAAAAAGAGGTCTTGAAAAATGAAAACTTTATTTATATTGCTAAAAATAACGATGTAGTTGTGATGAACATTTTTTTAGTTTTCGGCGATTTAAAAAAAATCGCTTTAATATCA
>CM042146.1:7618534-7628534 GCA_023376005.1 Doryteuthis pealeii | reverse complement strand
TCTCTATTGAGAATATATCGAGCTACTGTTATTTAATATGGTTGTTGACATTCGCTATTATAATTAAGATGACGGGGATTTTCTATGTTTTCTTATATTGTGAGGTGGTTAATGTTTTATTATTGGATTAAGTAATGAACGAAGGAATTGTATTTTGGTATTTTTTGCTAAGTTCATAAGTGAATTTGCAGACAAGGTTTTCTTCCGAAGTGGAATCGAAATTTTTTACCCTTTTTTTGGTGATCTTGAGCTTTGAAATTTGGAAAATTGATGTGGAAAATATTCAAAATAATTGTTTGATTATTACATGCACGTAACATTTTATTTGAGAGGGACGGGGCTCAGTTTTCATTTCAAATTGTTTTTTTTTTTTTTTTTTTTTTTTACTCCTTTTATAAATATGACGATTTTGCTTACTTATGATACAGACCCCCTAACAGTGAATTTTTTAACTCCCACCTTCTCAGGCAATGTCTTTCAAAAATTCATTTTTACGACGCCCGGATGGTGTTTTCTGTTGCGAGTATATATAATTTTGATTTAAATTTAACGTTAAATATATAGTATCAGAGCATAGCATTATTAAAATAATCTACGATACTTAGAAAAATCTTGTAAATCGGAAAAAAAATTAGTCATTTAAACTGCGATGACATTTTGCACAATTAAGACTAATGTGAAAAACTCATAAATATAAACTAGAATAAAATACCAATTTTAAATTGAAAACAACATAACTTTGTAATATACAGACATTAGAAGTTCTGCAAATTACAAAGTGAAAACAAATAAATGCGGAAAATTTGAGAAATACATGACTTTTCCAAGAAAACTGGAAAATGTATGTAACATAAAGTTAAAGGTGATTTAAATGGTATTTGGATGTTTTGGAACCTTTGGAACACCATTAGAAAACCAGGAAAAGAAATTGGATCAACTGGAGATAAGAAGAATGGAGACTATCTAGGACACACCACTTTTCAAATCAACTAGGAGTTGTAGATATATTAATATTTATTGTCACGCAAATTCCAGTGAAGACCCATCGGATGGGGCTGCCGTAATCAAAAGGAAAAAAATAGTAATAATCATAAAAATGATAACTAGTTCTAGTTAACTGAATTACTTTTAATTAACAGGGAGAAGAGACCTTGGTAACTCGTGGATTTTACCGGTCATTATATATCCACACAAGGAGAAAATAATTGAGCGCAAAAACTAGAAAGAAAAAAAAGGACTATTGTCCCCATCTTTATTGTTATTTGTACAACATTTCGGCCAATATGCCCTTCGGCCTTCTTCAGGTATTTCTTGTCGGACTTGGGAACCTTCTTGGTCTCGGGAACCTTCTTTTCGAATACGGGAACTTTCTTGTCGTAATCGGGAGCCATAAGGGAACTTTGAACCTAACCCTTTATTTATACCCCCGTGGACTAAATAAAGGGTTAGGTTCAAATTTCCGTGATGGCTCCCGATTACGACAAGAAAGTTCCCGAGTTCGAAAATAAGGATCCCGAGTCCGAGAAGGTTCCCGAGTCCGACAAGAAATACCTGAAGAAGGCCGGAGGGCATATCGGCCGAAACGTTGTACAAATAACAATGAAGATGGAGACAATAGTCCGAATAACGCAGATAATACTAATCATCAACCCTCATCTCAAACATTCAGAGAAATAAACAAAAAAAAAAAGGATCTTCCCAGAAAGTTGGACACGTTGGAAAATAATACCAATAAAAGAATACGCTATTTTAATTAACAAAAATTTCGAAACTAGTAGATGTTAGAAGAGTTACGAAGATATTTTAGTTTAATTTCATATCAATTTATATAATGCCAAATTCATCCTTTAAGAAGAGTAGTGATGTTATATAACTCCTACATGGAAGTGCGTGGTGTAATGGTTAAAGTCATGGGAAATGGACTCGTCGCCCCGAGTTCAAATCCTGGATGTGGTAATTGCATTTCACTTAGCGCTAATACCCTAGGGAAAGGGATGAATCCTACTCTCCCTCCGTCTATGGGTAAATAGTAGGGCAGACTGGGCTCTTTAACCTTGGTTAGGCAACCGGTCTAGGAGAAGGAAAACTCTGAATTCAAACCTGTTGAACTCCGCTTAAGAAATTGACCTTGTGTCGCATCCTGTTCGTGCGGAGGGGTTATATATATAACTCCTACATAGGGGAGGAGGGTGTTCATACATTTCCCGAGGGTAGTAGTCCGAATGTGATTTGAGGGGACTTGCTCTTACTCTGACCAATAATTGAAAGAGACTAGCAAATACGTCAGGGGTAATATAATGATAAAATGACTATAGATAGTTACCAACAGCTCCGGACGAGCAGAATGTCACACAAGGTCAATTTCTTGAGTGGAGTTTAACAGGTTTGAATTCAAGATTTTCTTTCTCCTATACTGGTTACCTAACCAGTGTCCTATCACTTACCTAAAGATGGAGGAGGAGGAGTAGGATCCATACCTTCAACAAGGTATTAGTGTTATATGAAATGCAAACAGCCTCGTCTAAGATTTGAACTCGTCTCGTCGTGTCTATATCCTACGACATAAACCATTACACCACGCGCTACCATAAAAAGGAATATAACCTGCCTTATACAATAAATAGATCGACTTACTTTTTCTATAGGAAATTAAAGAGATAAATCGTTATTTTCAAATTTAATTTTTCATATCCCGTTTTATTCGAAGCGTTCGATTTGCTTCCTTATTTCTTTTATTTAAAAAAATGTCAAAAATATAATATCTTTATTCTTTCTTATTTAATTTGTCTATTTTATTTTTTCGGAAACATTAACATTTTCTTCAGTGTTTATTATCATTATTATTTTCTCATCCTTTTTCGCCACTCATCGCCATGTTTTTATTTTCTTTGATTTGGTGTCATATATATTCAATTCATTCCAATTTCATTCCTTTCACCTTTTATATTGTGAATATTTGTATGATTATCTTAATCGATCATTCAATTTAATTTTTCTAAAATCTATCTGTTTCTTCTCTGTCTCTGTCTTTCTCTGTCTCTATGTCTCTCTGTCTGTCTTTCTGTCTGTCTCTGTCTCTATCTGTCTTTCTCTGTCTGTCTGTCGGTCTGTCTGTCTCTGTCTCTGTCTGTCTGTCTCTCTCTCTCTCTCTCTCTCTCTAATATATTATATATATATATATATATATATATATATATATATATTATATATATATATATATATCACTCAGTGTGTCGTTCTGTCTATGTCTCTTTTCATATCTATATCTCTCTGTTTCTGTCTATCTATCTGTCCATCTCTATTTCTCCTCTCTCTCTTTCTCTCTCTCTCTCTCTCCCAGTCTCTCCCCGTCTCCCCCCCTCTCTCTCTCTCTAGTTGTATATTTCTCTCTTTCTCTGTTCATCTCTCTACCTATCTGTCTGTCTATATCTGTGTTCCTATATCGATCTATCTCTTCTCTGTCTGTACTCTCTCTCTCTTTTCTCTCCTCCCTCTATCTCTCTCTCTCTCTCTCTCTCTCTTCTCTCTCTCTACCCCCTCTCTCTCTATCTCTCTCTCTTTATGTCTTTCTCTCTCTGTTTCTTAATCTCTGTGTATCCCTTTTCTTCTCTAATTCTATTCATTGTCCTCTAAAATCAAACACCAATCAATTTTTCATGCTGGGAATATTTGTTCATCAAATACTGAGTCAATTCATCCACTTTGCATTTCCCAGAATCCATTAGTTTTTATTCACTCTTCAAACTAAAGTGACAAAAAAAACAAAAAACAAAAAAACAAAACACCGGACTGAAAACTCATTTTCGACTCTCCTTAAATAAACCCATTGCATTATGGCTTTCTTCATTTACCAATGACATCACATTGTTTGCTCGTATCAAGTGTCAAAGACGATCATCTTATGTCATATATACGCATGCGCAATAGTCAGAATATTACTTGATTTGTTTTCGTGCATTTATGTTTTGATTAAAAGATACTTGATACTGAAAAAAAAAAGAAATGTAGATGAAACGGTATGAAATCTAAACGTGTTATTGAATGCAATTGAGAGAATAAGTGAAATGCATTTTGAATGTTCTGAATGCTAAGAGCGTTCAGTTCAATTTTTTGTCAATCCTGTCATGCAAAAGAGAAGAAAAAAAACTATGAAAACTTAACAATAAAGCAATAATAAACCAGAAAACTTAATGATGTAAACGCAATGTGAAAATATCTCGACCTTGATAAATTGAAAGGTTTAAGTTTACAATATGCACGGAATAGTGAAAAATAAATATAACTGTAAATAAAGACAGAAGAAAGGAGATAATTTGAGGGATTGAAGAGTATTATGATTTCGATTTTTAACCGTGAATTAAGCAGTGGAGACGTCAAAGACATTTTTAGTAAACCCATGTCTTTGAAAATCGTGCTAAATATTTCTGTGTAAAACCTATGATATCTTCCTTAGCCCATAATGATGCTGGTTGTCAATTAATTATATCATACTCTCTCTCTCTCTCTCTCTCTCTATATATATATATATAATATATATATATTATATAATATATATTATTGTATATGTATAAGTATTAACTTACGGTGGGTATAAGAACGATCGTTGGAAGCGCACATTATCCAGAGGTTAAGGTTGAAAAAAACAAATACAAAGTGCTCAATACAATGTAGAGCATAAATTTATTTAAGAATGGAAATGAGTAACCTACTCGAGTTTCATCGATAGATTCTTCAGGGTTACTTTTAAATTAATCGAGTTTACGATTAATCTTTGGTGTTATAAACATGCCCGTTGGTAATCGTAAACTCGATTAATTTAAAAGTAACCCTGAAGAATCTATCGATGAAACTCGAGTAGGTTACTCATTTCCATTCTTAAATAAATAAATAAATAAATATATATATATATATATATATATATATATATATATAAAGATAAACCTAATGAGTCAGATATACCTACTACAAGTTTCGCTTAGTGCTCTTCAGGGCTAAGATCTGACTAAGATCTTAAGTCTGAAGAGTCAGATCTTAGCGCTGAAGCGCACTAAGCGAAAATGTTGGTAGGTATATCTAACTCATTAGGCTTATCTTTATTATTTGGTCTACTTAGGTATTGAGCACTCTTTACTTATTAGCTTTAGTATATCCTAACGGTTTTTGTATCAATATATATATATATATATATATATTATATATATATATATATATAGTTTTTTCTTTTGGACAGGTATTATAGTATCAACCGATTATTTTCGATTGCTACGACTATCTTTCTTTTTTTTCCAAAAAATCTTTTTTTTCTCCCCAGGTAATGTTCGGTAGTATATTTTTACAATCAAATTATTTGTCGGTTTTTTTTTCTTACTGCAAGGGTTTACCAATAAGTTTGGTACATATAAATATATATATATATATATATATATATATATATATATATATATATATATATATATATATGGGAGTAAATATGGAAATTAGATCCGACAATATAAAGAAAATTTTCCGAAGTGTTCCGAAAATGGGATGAATTTAATAATCGATGTTTAAAACATTTCGGTTACATTGAACCTTCATCAGGATGTCTCTTGGGGTGAAGAAAATGATGGATGTTTTTAGATGTGTTTATTCGAGTTGCGTCATGCGTCATGACACCTTCGCGTGAGTAGATCGCGACTTGCCTTTCAAAAATAAAACGCTGATGAAATACAGTTACATAACTAAAAAGATTTTCATCTCCTGTCACATATAAAAACATCCATCATTTTCTTCACCCTAAGAGACATCCTGATGAAGGTTCAATGTAACCGAAATGTTTTAAACATCGATAATTAAATTCATCCCATTTTCGGAACACTTGTTTTTTCAAATTTTTCTTTTATATATATAATATATATATATATATATATATATATATATATATATGCAGTTGCTTTTTATACATTGTTACTATTTATATTAAAATATTTTTTCGTATTCTTGCAATTACATGTGATTACTTTATTATCTGAGACAGTCTGAGACAATAGCGATCTGAAAATTCTGCAGTTTCTGTTTTGATATGAAATACAATAAGACAGAAAACATAACATCAAAGAAAATAATAGTGACCCTTTATTTTGAAACGAAATTCAGAAATTGATTTTGATTTATTCTTTCTTTGTCTCTTTGATTTTTTTCTTTTATCAAATTCTAAATGAAATAAACACCTGTTCAATCTTTAAGAAAGCCTTTGACACTGTAAATGTCGGTAAGAGATTAATTTCACATGGATATCATTATTGGTACACATGAAAGAAGAAAAACAAATTCAGAAAAACAATAATGAATTATAGATTATATTAATCTTTCTTATACACTTCAAAGTGAAGAAAAACACACACACACAAAAAAAAAAAAAATGCTGTTTAGAATTAGTTTCTATTGAGAGTGAAAGGCTCCTTTGTATTTTGTACAAGACTACAGTCATATGAGAAAAGAAATGCAAACAGATATTGCATCTATTATGCTGAGGTTCAAAGACAAAATAAAGAGATAAGATAAATATCTATGTTATATATAAGACTTTCGGAAACATTTTTTCACGCTCAGAATTGCGGAGACATGGAATAAACTGCCCGCGTTTGCTGTAGCACTGAATCTTTCAAAGCCTCCATGCTTCCTGTAGTCCGCCGACACTATACCTGATGCAACTCCCCACATACATATGCACACACCCGCACACATACATGCATATTACTTCTGTAAACTGTTCATGTTCCTGACACTACATTATTCAGTGTACCTGACATGAGACTTTGATGAGTTGTGGTGCACCTGAGCACTGTACACAATAAATTTCATTATTGATATAAAAAAAAGAAAAAATTAAAACTATTACACAATTTTTACGGACAGTCGACCCAACGAATGAAGAATGATCAAACGGGTGTATGCTTTAAAGAATGTATAGCCGCACATTATTATTTACAAACTTTTCGCCACACTCGCAGAAGAATGTATGTGCGTAAGTGTGAGCGTACGTGTGTGTGCGCGCTTGCGTGTGTGCGTGTGTGTGGGCGTTTGTGTGTATGTGTGTATGTGTGTCTATGTGTGTGAATGTGAAAGAGTGTGTGTGTGTAAGACAAAACAGAGGTAAACGGTAAACGGGAAACGGAGACGTTCCGAATTGTAAGAGGTTTTATTCAGTTTCTAAGGTGTGTCAAAAATGTATCGAGATTCTATGTACTTTTTGACACACCTTGAATTCTGAAAAAATGAACGTTTAAAAATAAAAACGAGAATTCTCGGTAGCCAGCTTGGTGTAATGGTTAGAGCCTCCACCTGTCAGCCTGACAGGTAGGGTTCGAATCATGCACAAAGCACTGCCCTGTCTATAGCTCTGCTGATGAGGCCTAATAGGCTGAAATGTACATACAGAGATTGACTTTTTCTCGATTTGTTTACGCCTTACATTTAAACCGATATGCATGCCAAATTCATTTAATTATAACTAATTAATTCACAAATTATGTATGACTTCAATTAAGCACATAATCTCATATATATATATATATATATATATATATATTGACATTCGCATTTATTATTAGATATTTCAGAACCTGATTTCTTTTTCAATAAACAAGCCTTTTGTTTAATACTTATTTTCACCTGCAATTCGGTTCTTACAAACATTGACGTTCTTACAAACCTTAAACGGTAGTCTTAATAAAAATCGAAGTTCCCTTTCAGAAAGTTTATCTTCTCTCATTTTTCACAAAAATAGGATAAATATATTTACCTAGCAATGTGAGCTAGGTACTCCACAGATACGAATATTTAATGTTTCTATTTAAGATTTGTTTTATTATGTTATAATTTTATTCAGGTTATTTTTTTGATTCATGAATTTTAAAACGACATAGAAATCGAACTATTTTCGTTGATAAATTCACAAATTTTGAAATAGAAAGAGAAATGAAAACAGATTCTCTAAGAATGTTATTTATACTTTAAATTTGTGAAAAAACATTATACATTTTATGGTTTCTGTTCTACTACTAGTCTCTATATACGAACATTGTAACATACTAAATGCAATAATATGTAACGAGATACTGAATGTCCTGGCATTTATGAGCTAGAACTACTATATTAGAAAAGGAGGAAGAAAGAAATAAGTGAGAGAGTAATGAACACAAAACAGTCTGACCGTGCGTAACCTCCCGATGGAGAATTGAGTGTCAACCGGAAGTTGGGTGTTGACCGAACTGGATGTCACGTGTGGTGACGTGAACAACGAAGAAAGGTATCGGTCTCTTTTTGCTTTCGGGCGCGTAGGGAACGGACGGGCCTTTGGTGCCTAGTATGGGGTCACAGTAATCAAGTAGTGTTCTCTCTCAATTTCTCTATGCCTTTCCTCCTCTCTGATACGAACCCACGAGACGAGCACGAAAATAAAGGCTAGCAGTTGTGACTACATATTTCTCTCGCGTTGTAATTTTTATCAACGATGACCACCACGTGTGCAGAAGGGCCTTTTTAGTACGGTGAATATATATCGCTTTGGTACTGTGACCACTATACGACAACGTTACAGATATCGTTTTAAAAATGCCTGGAAAAAAGTCACAACGTTACAAATGAAAATCTAATAACTTATTTTTTTCTAAAGTTATTCTTGTAATTCTGTATGGAATGAGTTAATTACTAAGTTAATGAAACATTATGCTGGTACCGATGACGTTTCATCCTGGTTAGCAAACATAGTTTCGCAAATTCATTACTGCTGCAAAGCGAGTTCTATCCTGGCTAGATGCCTTACGTTTTGTAATAACAAGCCACGGCGAATAGCTTGGGTGTTAAGTTTCTGACCGACATCCTTGGCTAGTTGAAAAGGACTTAAAGTAAGTAAGTCCTGAACCATAGAATCCTTTGGTAAGTGAATAAGTCCTGAGCTATAGAATCCTTTGGTAAGTGAATAAGTCCTGAGTTATGGAATCCTTTGGTAAGTGAATAAGTCCTGAGTATGGAATCCTTTGGTAAGTGAATAAGTCCTGAGTTATGGAATCCTTTGGTAAGTGAATAAGTCCTGAGCTATAGAATCCTTTGGTAAGTGAATAAGTCCTGAGTTATGGAATCCTACGTAGTGTCAAAGGTCCAGTGATATAATCGTATGTTCCGTCGTCCACGAAGGTTCAAGGTAGTTATGAGTAGGTATGACCAGAACAGCCGGTATAAATAACAATATCAGCAGCAGAGTACTGCCAGTGATTGGCCAAGAATATGGCACATGTTATCGCCGAGTCTATAATAAGAGTAGGCATCTAGCACAAACCTTATATCAAGAAACGCCAACATAATTTGTTCCATTGTGGTATGATAGTTAGGAAGCTAGTCTCGCAGATCCGTTACAAACTGACTAGCATTTTGATACTCGTTGGATGCCAAATATTGCAACTTTCTGTGATAATCGTAGCCCACTCTGAATTGGATTGGATAACAAGACTTTACCATCGTGGTATACTGGTTAGAAAATCTAGTCTCGTACATCCTTACTACTGAATAGTGAGTTCGATCTTCTCTGGATATACCATACTGGTGAGCTTGTCTCACATGCTTACCCATGGCAAATGGGTTGCTAATAAAAAAAGTGATCTTATTTTTGTGTAATAATTAAACAAGCTAGTCTCTAAGTTCTATACTACTAAAAATGATATATTAATGATTTGGAAGCAAATTACAATGCGTATAAAAAAATAAAAACAAAAAATGATGTTTATTTTTTGTCTTATCGATTTTCCAAAGTAGAAACTTTATCTTCAGAACGAATATCAAGAAATGAAACGTGCCTTATAATTTTTTTTTTTTGGCGTGGTTATAATTTTTAAATTTTTTTTTTTCCTCTGTTCTTTTTCTTTCTCCTCCTTTCTTTTTTTCCTTTATGTTATGAATAAAATGAACGAATAACTGTAATTTTTTTAATTGTTTTGAATATTGTTGAGAAACGAATGTTTAA
>CM042146.1:7605865-7618434 GCA_023376005.1 Doryteuthis pealeii | reverse complement strand
TTACTTTCAGCTTGTCCTTAAACCTGACAATGGTCGACCCATTATATAATATATATATATATATATATATAATATATATATATATATATATATATATATATATATATATATAATATACAAATTTAAGAAATTTAAGAAAAAACCCAGCAAATAGTTTGCATTGTAAAATATTACTTACCAAACATTCAACCGAGGAGAAAAAAATTTAAAAAAAAGAAAAGGGCTAAGATATCGTACCAACCAAAATAATCATTGGTACAATATTTGGACAAAAGCAAAAACCAAAGTACTATATATATATATATTATATATATATTATATTATATATTAGGGCTTTTTACTTTTTGTTTTACTTATTTGGGGTTCTAAATTTTGGGGGGCTCTTTGGCTTTGTGTAAATTGAGCCACTTAGTATATTTAACTTTTCTTGGAGAAAGCATAAAATATAGTTCATGTTAGTATACCATTTGTTTCTAAAAACCAGCAACCAAAACAAATAAATGAATTAAACTCTATTCTAATGCTTATAGACAATTAAAACGTTGCCTATATAGAGAGTTTAAGTTTGAGAGACATGCTAGTCTAACGAAGGATATATTTGAAGATATCTGCTATCTTCTAAAGTCAATATTTCTCGGAGAATTATTTGGTCGGTGCCTGTGGAACTGGCCAAATGTATCTATTGAATATTAAGCGATAAAACTTCTGGACTCACCACGTTGATTGCTATGTTCAACACAGAGAACCTCTTACGTGGCTTAACTAAATGATTTACATAGAACATAAACGTGTTTCACGTACGCCAACGTAGCTTTTATTCTTAAACTCATGTGCATATGGCAACTATCAATGTGCGTGGTACATTCGGTGTGGTTGTGTGTGTGTGTTGTGATGTTGTGATGTGTGTGTGTGTGTGTGTGTGTTAGTGAGTTAGTGTGTGGTCTTTTCTCTTTTTTATCTTCTTATGTTTTTCTTCTGTTTGTCAGTCAGTCTACCTTTCTAACTGTTCCCTACACTTAGTCTCACAATTGATGTGATAGTTAAATAGATATAACGCACTCTACCATTGTACAAAGCACAACAAATACGCATTACCAATACATGGTTATATAACACATAGAGTCTTAAAAATGTGTAGTGTTTGCGTTGATTTACACATCGAAAATATGTTTTTCCGAGTGTTCATGAACTATCCCCCCCCCCCCCCCCCCCAAAAATATATTTTGCGCAAATACATATATGAAATAGAAAATCAAAATATCTCATTCAGATCTCGGTGGGGAACAATTACGTAAATAAACAAAAAATACACTGCGTTATTACAAAAGCTACAACGAAAACAACAAGTTAGGAAAAGCAAGAGACAAACCAAAAAGTGTTTTCTATTGAAAACAGGCCAAATAACCGACAAAAAAGGTTAAAAGACTGCATTAATAATTCTCATGTGGAAATCTTATGATTGGGTTGGTTCGTTTAATGACATATTTAAGCCTTCTGGGTTATTAAATGCGACACAATAGACTAAATATTTGTTACAAGCAAGAATATGTATTCAATTAATACAAGTAACTGGCAGATACACACACAAACACACAGACACACACACATACAACACACACACAGGACACACAACACACACACCACAATATATATTATATATATATATATATCATAGCATCACATACACTGTGTTTCAACGTATCACGTCTATTCATTGTGGCTAGCCATGCGTAAGCTACCGCCAGCCTGGATGGAAAACCCAATGAATAATCATCAGTCAGACTGCTAAACCTCTAGGCCACCGTCGCTACAAAACCGGAAGGTGGTTCTAATTGATGAGTATACACATCTGTGTATATGTAATGCTGCAGTGTATTCCTTAATAATGGGCGTTAGCTATATTTATGAATAAATATTCTTAACTGTTGAAATAAGCAAAGATGAACATCAAAAGTGACCATTCTCATGTAGACACACTAACACATGGACACACCAGTTAGCCGAACGCAAAAAAAAACCCTGAATTGATTAGCTTTGGGCCTATTCTTTTATGCCATTAGGTGGGACTTGCCAGGGGTGATTACTGATAGGGACGGGTGCAGAGAGAGAGAGGAGAGAGAGAGAGATAGAGAGAGAGAGAGAGGATTATTTACTCGTGCCCACTTGTACGGGTTAGGCACAAGGCCTATTAACGTGGACCACCCAGAAGCCGAGACTCGGGGTGGCAGGTGGAAAACTGCGTCGATCCCGGTCGGATTCCCTCCAAGGGGGCGCTTCAGGCACTGGACAATAAACCCAAGCCCTGCCCTTTAAATCAAGGAGGCAGGTATTACCATGGAGGATAGCCCCCTCGGGATCGCGCATTTTGCTATTTGATTAACACACCGATCCAGCACGCGAAGTTCACTGTTCGTCCTCCGGTTAGGGTGCAGAGAGAGAGGGAGAGAGAAGTAGAGAGAGAGAGAGAGAGAGAGAGGAGAGAAGGGTACCCATTGCTGTCAGTGTACATTGATGCTGATGATGCTGAAGAGGAGTACGATTGATTGATGATGATGATCATAACGATGATTGATGATGATGATGAAGGCAAATACATGAATATCGTTTTCCTGCATTGAGATTTATCGAGGTCATCATTGTCCCAGAGGTAATGGATATATTTGTATAATCTACTGCTCATCTGAGTAGAAAAAAAAAGTTACATGATGACTGATCTGCAGATTTCTCATTATTCTAAGGGAAAAGTGTTAGAAAACAATTAATTGAATTAGTCAATAAAAGGCCATTGTCTAATTGTTTGACGGTTTCCTTTGTCTTGTCCGCCTTATATTTTGGCCCTGGGGTGTATGGCATTTCTGCAGGGATACATAAGGATCGGAATGGAATTCACAGTGCCGCGTTTCGCGATCCAAGAATGGGGGTCAAAGCGGGAAGGTCAGAGCGCCGAATATCAGATCAACGAGCTTGAATTAGTTTAGTTCATCATTACAACAAGTTCACAGGAAGCGGACGCAATTGTTCATTAGATGTGTCCACAGAGAACTGCAAACCATTTCAATTCCCCTACCCACATCCGTTCACATCCACTGCAATTCCTTTCCGCTTGATCGGACTTTAAACACAACGATAAAAGCGACCAACAATGAACAAAGCTATAGTTGTTCCGTTATGCTACACGCTTCTTCGTTGCCCGAGAGATCGGCAATTATCTCACTCACACACAACCACACACATTACATACATGCATACATACATAATACACACACATGTTGACAAATACATTTACAGAACACTCACCATCCACAACATCCTGAGACACATAAATTATATACATATATATCCAGCATATATGACTGTAGAAGAGATGTATGTAGATAGGTATGTAAATGCAACTTTTGTATATATATAATAATATAATATATATAAAATAATATATAAAAAGGGTGGCCTGTATGAATATTCGAGCAGCAGACACGATCAAAAAGAACAAATATCGTAAGCTAATCTACATTAATCATATTTCCATCGATGACTCACACACACACACACACTACACACACACACACACACACTCACAACACAACACACACACCCACACACACACATATATATATAATAAATTTATATAATATATAAGAGTTAAACCAAGATTGTGTAAAGAGGAGGTGAAAAGGCTATCACTATAGCAGGTAAAAAAAATAAAAAACTTAACAAGATGCTGTTAACCTGTATTTAATCTTAATTTTCGAAGATAAACTCTTTTTCAATAAGATAATCAAAACGAAAGTTAATATTTGTGTGTACTTCTCATTGAGCAAACAGTTGTATTTACGTTTTTGTATTGTTTCATATTAGCCTGCCAAAAACTTGATTTGGCATTTATCATTTTACGGGTTTAGTGTCATCTCCAACTTTGCAGATTCAGTAAATGTACGAGGAATACACGATCATCAAGTACAAGAATGATCTCTACCCTATCACGAAATCACAGTGTCTATTGCCTCTTCTTCTCTAACATTTTTTATAACATCCATTCAAAAATATACTCTACAACTCATTCTAAAAATAAAAACATTCTAAAGCATATATTTATATGACCCAAAATATTTTTTGATTTAGCAAAAAAGCATAAAATGATGATTGATCGGTGACTGTTACAACCTATATATATATAATATATATATATATATATAATATATTATATATTTTATATATGAAATACAATGAGGAAATTTAAATCCGACAATTGTGAGAAAATATTTTAAAAATATAACAAACACAGGATGTTATGATCATGGGAAACAATTTTATGTGTCAAACTTAAGCATTTCCGTATATTGTACCATCTTCAGGACACTGTTAAGTAATGTTTATGTGAGGACAAAATGGACAAAACGCATATGCACGTCATGGCATGCGTATCCCTATCATCTTCAACTTCCATTTTTGCACATGCAATGATCACGTCATTGGTTTTCGTAAACAAACGTGCATATAAAAATTAACGGTTAATAACATCATATTCACACATTCACTATACACTTAACATCTTTCATTTTGTCCCGTACATAAACATTACTTAACAGTGTCCTGAAGATATTTTTATAATATCTTCTCATATATATATATATAATATATATATATATATATATATATATACTATATATCTGGGGGGTTCTTCCGCTGATGGCCGCCAACTCAAGCGTAAACGCAACGCTCTTCTCTGCATGGAGGACTCTGTGACGGCCTTTACACACAAAGCGATGTGTGTATTAAAAACAGTTTAAAATCCCCTTCCATTCTGTAAGTGAAGGACAGCCTAATGGTTAAGGTGCCGGACTGACACCCTACCGACCGGAGTTCAATTTCCGGCTGTAGGTAGCTTACAAAATGTTAGCCACACTGAAGAGACTTGATAAGTCGAAAACACGTATATTATATATATATATATATATTATATATATTTATATATATATATATACTACACTGCTGGATGCGCGTTGTGGGAAATAATCCAGGGACCCGAATGCAAATCATGGACGACGCTGTTTACATTTCACATTGCAGTAATACCATTTGAAAAAGGTAAGCTTCGAACTTATATATATATATATATATATATATATATATACTCTAATTGATATTTTTCTTGTTATGTTTATTACAATGTTTCTGGTAATTAAAATCGTGTATCAACACAATGAAATTTATTTTCCGAAAATTGTTTGGTATATAACTAAAAATAAGGATAAAAATCTTAAAAAGATCTCAAATATACAATCAAGCCTCAATTAAAACATCAGGACAAGTAATATCCAATCAGTCCGGGTCCGTTATAATACAGAAATGGAGGTAATTAAAGGTTTGGATACGTAGAGCCACATACATAGGTGTTCAGTTTATATTTCTTCTAAGTTACCATATTCGGGAGGTTGAGTTCTGACTAATGGGGAAAATAGAATACTTTACATTTTATCTCTTATACCCGGCCATGCTTAACGAAATTTTAATAATCTACAAAAATATATTAAATAAAAGGTTCGTTTTGAAGTTTCGCGTAGGCCCCTGTTTCCGACAAGAAGTGTCTCCAGTTTAACGAGAAATACACGAAGAGGGCCGGAAGGGACTCATTAGCTGTAATATTGTGTATTTAACAATAAACAAGTGGAAAATAGTCCGAAAAATCTAAATGATTAATAGTGCATGTTTATATATAGTTATTTTCTAAGCTTAGCTTAGATGTGGCACAAGGCCAGAAGTATGAGGCGCCCAATGAGAATCGAACTCACTAACAATGGTCTGCGAATCTAACTTGCTAAGTATTATACCACATTAGGTGTTCTATTTACTAAGCTTAGCTTAGATGTGGCATAAGGCCAGTGGTACGGAGCACCCAATGAGAATCGAACTCACTAACAATGGTCTGCGAATCTAGCTTGCTAGCCATTACACCAACGAGAGGTGCCCTGTGTGTTGATCTATATGTGTCGATACGTTAGTGTGTATCTCTCTGTCTGTGAATTTTTAGTTTGACTTATTGAGTGTTTATATTTCCTCAACACACCGCATCATTTTCTTCACTCACTCGATACCCCAATCGACGACGTGTTAAGGCCCACATTTTTAACTTTCGTCGACTTGTGTCTAGCTAGAGCACATACGCAATTGAAGTCGGAGAAAATCTAATCTGGCTTATTTTCACATTTTCACATTCAATGTCTGAATAGTTATGCACAGGAAGAAAAAGTCGCGAAGAAATGGAAGCAATGTTTATTAAATTCAAAAACTGATTAATCACTACCTGTAATAATCTCACATTTCCCTCTCTTTCTCTCACCTTATCCATATCACACTGATACATGCCTCCCAGACGAATGAAATAAACTCATTATCATCCCTACACACTGGTGGTTGAACACACACCCGTGCCATACTTAATGAAAACCCCACAGTTTTATATTTATGCAGTTGGAAAACCGTTTCTCATTCCCTGTCTCATTATTATTTGGTTATCTCAGCATTTTCCCCTCGCGCCAAATGTGTTATCACCTATCCGCTTATCTTCATTCCATCCCTGAAAAAAATCAATAAGTCAAAAGTAGAAGTGATAATTAATAATGAATTAATTATCACATCTACTTATTGACTGTCTCATATTTGCTCGTACGTTTCGAAGCCATTATAGTCATTTGCTGTCATTTAAAACACTGTTTATAAGACTGAAACTAAGTCTAAGAGGTGCCTATTATCTAAATGAACATTGGTGTGTTTATATTTCCCTTTCATAACAGGTTCTTACTATCAAGTCACGTGGAAGCTGTTACAATTGTGTGGCCATTTTTAGGCTTTAAGTGGAGATCCCTTGTGTTCAGCAAAGGCTGATCTTAGTGAAGAATCCTTTGGTTGATCTTCGCGTCCCTTAGTGTTGGGTAAAATCTTTTGGTTCTTCATTGTTGCCCCTTAGTGTTGATCAGAATCCCTCGGTTTAGCAAAAGTCCTTGCTTGCAGGTCATTCGACAATGATTAATTCGTGCAAATGAACAGATTTCCAGATCGATGATTTAAATAATTAACTAACCGCGTATTGTTGATTGGCTA
Organism: Doryteuthis pealeii; assembly: GCA_023376005.1. Taxonomy (NCBI): domain Eukaryota; kingdom Metazoa; phylum Mollusca; class Cephalopoda; order Myopsida; family Loliginidae; genus Doryteuthis; species Doryteuthis pealeii. The sequence goes on along the minus strand of CM042146.1, from coordinate 7,611,336 downwards.
GCTATTAATCCCTCCCGGCGAGTCTATAATTTTAACTGGTGGACTTCAGCACACTATATATACCAAAACAATCAACAAAAAGCACGTGTTCCTGCTAGATTCCCCAAGTTAAGCAGCATTGAGCCTGTTCAATACGTAGATGGGCGACCATTTAAGCAGAGCAGATAAGTAAAACAAATGACTTGATATCGGTATTTTCCATCAGATGTGACTGTTGATCCAATATATTTAAACGTGTCAACAATCTTTAATGCTTTCCATCAATGAAGTCAGATGATTTACAAAAACGTGGATTGCAAGCTGCGGGCTGGTACAGTAGTTCATTTTTTATACTGATAGTAAGTCCAAATGCTTTTGATGTCTCAGAGAATTTATCATTAATGGTCTGGATGTCTTTTAGGTTGTGTGCGAATAGAGCGGTATCGTCTGCAAAGAGAAGATCACGTACTAGCTACAAGGAAATTTTTTGACTTAGCTTTAAAACGTTGTTGATTGTATAGGCCACCACTTGTTCTAAATTCAACATTTATTCGTTCGCTTAGATTTGAGAATGCTTTCTCGAGCATAGCAAAAAAAAAAACAAGCAATGCAAATAGAAGTGGAGCAAGAACACAGCCTTTCTTAGTACCGTTTGAGACAGAAAAGGTATGAAAATGACTGTGAGATGCTGTGAAATAAAACAAGCAACCAAATCAAGCAACCTTCATGGCATATATCAGCTTCTTCTTTTGTTCTTAAAGAAATATAGTTATGAAATCTGTCTTTTAGACTTTAGGATTGTTTTTAATTTAATTTTTTTTTTAGCTCACTTCACATCTGGATGATTTTTGTGATATTACTATAAATTATTCAAAGATCGAAAGAAACAAAATAAAATAAAAGAAGAAAACTTGTAGATTTTATCGAATCATTTCTATATATAAAATCTAACTTTAGAAAGCCGACTATCGAGCGGCAATTTAGTTAGTTATTCCAAAATTATTTCCAAGTTATAAAAAATTGTTATCGTACTCAAAAAATCGACGCAAAAAAATAGAAAATCGTCGAAAACAATTGCAGAATTAAAACTTATGATCTAAATTTCAGTTTGCAGATCGGATTCATTGATTTAATTTGCTCACCAGACGTCTTGATTCCAAAAAATGGTATGATACGTTGGGCTACGGTCCGTAGGTGTAAGGTTACCCAGTGTCTAGGTTTACCAAGTTTACCAGCTGCATGGCCAATTGTTGACGTCACCTGAATTAGCAAATAATTAATCTATATAACTATTGGAATATGCACAATTTGCACTTCAGTATATTATTTAACAACCTATCTGCACGAGAAATATGCAACACAAGGTCAAATTTGTAAGCAGAATGTACAGAATGAACTAAAAATTCTATATTTTAATGTTTTATATTTTTTTTGTTTTTCAAGTATAGAAATGCCAGTCACTGAAAAAGAAAAGCTTTTTTGTGTTTGACTATGCACAAACAAAAACAAGACGATGCAGCGTGTATTTGCGAGCTAATTAGCTAAAAATACACAAAACTGCAATATAGATTTAGACACGACACAAATACTTCAGAGAAAGGCTATATGTACAGGAGTCACCAGTTGGAGCCCATCTTGGAAAATTGTGAAAACTTGTGTAAATCGTTATAAAAATTCACATACTGACTTTCTCATTGGAACTTTGATGAATAAATCTTATTTTTGCTCAGATGGTTAGTTTTGTTTACCTAGACAAATGCAACTACTCAGCTATTTACATCTTCAAAATTAGATATCAAATCATTTGAATGACTTTCTGTATGTATACAAGGTGGTTGTAACTGATTCAGACGTTTGCTTTTCCTGTCTGCCCTACTGTATACCCGTGTGAAATAAAAACCAACTCGTCCGAGGATTTGGTTTCGCTTGCTGCATCTCTTATCACACAATTGATAACATTACAACAGAAATACTTCCAAGACTGGGCTCTTTATTCTCTTGGTTAGCCATCCAGCATTAAAAAAACAAACTCTGAATTCAAACCAGCTTTACCCCGCTTAAAAAATGACTTACCGGACAAATACTGCCCATGACGAATGAGTTTTGAGTTAAAATGTGTAAACGTAAACCCAATCAATGTTTAGGTTTATTTAATATATAGTGGACGATGACATATTACAACAACTTACTGTTATAGAAACAGTTTTCCCTGCATAATTATGACGACTGGCAGCGTAGTTGGTGATTGTGAGTGATCTTATAATTAAATTCCCTCGCGGACGGATTCAATTAACTGTAAGTTTACACCTTTTCTGACCTTCGGTCAACTAAGCTAACTATCGTCAGGTCACTATGACTCTACAGAGTACCAGAGTCCAAAGTCGACATGACTGGAGTCCGATTTTATTAACCTTTGGTATTGGGACTTTCAGCCACGTCATTCTAGAATGGAAATTAATTCCCAATACACAAAGGTTAATAAAAGTCGGACTTCCAGTCATGTCCCGACTTTGACTCTGTACTCTGTAGAGTCAAAAGTGACCTGACGATAGTTAGCTTAGTTTGACCGAAGGTCAGAAAGGTGTAACTTACGAGGTTAATTGAATCCGCTCCGCGAGGGAATTAACTTATAAGATCAACTCACTAATCACCAAACTACGCTGCCAGTCGTCATAATTATGCAGGGAAAACTGTTTCTATAACAGTAAGTTGTGTAATATGTCATCGTCCACCAAATTAAATAACTAATACATTGATTGGGTTACGTTTTACACTATGTATTTACTCAACTCATTCGTCATGGGCAGTATTTGTCCGTAAGTCATTTTTTAAGCGGGGTAAAGCTGGTTTGAATTCAGAGTTTGTTTTTTTAATGACTGGATGGCTAACCAAAGAATAAAGAGCCCAGTCTTAGGAAGTATTTCTGTTGTAATGGTTATCATTGTGTGATAGAGATGCAGCCAAGCGAAACCAAATCCTGGACGAGTTGGTTTTTATTTCACACGGGTATACAGTAGGGCAGACAGGAAAAGCAAACGTCTGAATTCAAGTTTACATACCACCATTGTATACATACAGAAAGTCATTCAAATGATTTGATATCATTTGAGATGTAAATAGCTGAGTAGTTGCATTGTCTAGGTAAACAAAACTAACCAGTCTGAGCAAAATAAGATTTATTCATCAAAGTTCCAATGAGAAAGTCAGGTATGTGAATTTTATAACGATTTTACAAGTTTTCACAATTTTCCAAGATGGGCTCCAACTGTGACTCCTGTACATATAGCCTTTCTCTGAAGTATTTGTGTCGTGTCTAAATCTATATTGCAGTTTGTGTATTTTTAGCTAATTAGCTCGCAAATACACGCTGCATCGTCTTGTTTTTGTTTGTGCATAGTCAAACACAAAAAAGCTTTTCTTTTTTCAGTGACTGGCATTTCTATACTTGAAAAACAAAAAAAACAAATATAAAACATTAAATATAGAATTTTTAGTTCATTCTGTACATTCTGCTTACAAATTTGACCTTGTGTTGCATATTTCTCGTGCAGATAGGTTGTTAAATAAATATACTGAGTGCAAATTGTGCATTTTCCAATAGTTATATAGATTAATTATTTGCTAATTCAGGTGACGTCAACAATTGGCCATGGCAGCTGGTAAACTGGTAAACCTAACACTGGTAACCCTTACACCTACGGACCGTAGCCCAACGTATCATACCATTTTGGAATCAGACTCTGTGAGCAAATTAATCATGAATCCGGATCTGCAAACCTGAAATTTTAGATTCATAAGTTTTAATTACTGCAATTGTTTTCGACGATTTTCTATTTTTTGCGTCGAATTTTTTGTACGATAACAATTTTTATAACTTGGAAATAATTTTGGGAATAACTAACTTAATTGCCGCTCGATAGGTCGGCTTTTAAGTTAGATTTTATATATAGAAATGATTCGATAAAATCTACAAGTTTTCTTCTTTTTATTTTATTTTGTTTCTTTTCGATCTTTGAATAATTTTAAGAACAGCCAAAAATCATCCAGATGTGAAGTGAGCTAAAAAAAAAATTAAAATTAAAAAACAATCCTAAAGTCTAAAGACAGATTTCATAACTATATTTCTTTAAGAACAAAAGAAGAAGCTGATATATGCCATGAAGGTTGCTTGATTTGGTTGCTTGTTTTATTTCACAGCATCTCACTCATTTTCATACCTTTTCTGTCTCAAACGGTACTAAGAAAGGCTGTGTTCTTGCTCCACTTCTATTTGCATTGCTTGTTTTTTTTTTTTGCTATGCTCGAGAAAGCATTCTCAAATCTAAGCGAACGAATAAATGTTGAATTTAGAACAAGTGGTGGCCTATACAATCAACAACGTTTTAAAGCTAAGTCAAAAATTTCCTTGTAGCTAGTACGTGATCTTCTCTTTGCAGACGATACCGCTCTATTCGCACACAACCTAAAAGACATCCAGACCATTAATGATAAATTCTCTGAGACATCAAAAGCATTTGGACTTACTATCAGTATAAAAAATGAACTACTGTACCAGCCCGCAGCTTGCAATCCACGTTTTGTAAATCCATCTGACTTCATTGATGGAAAAGCATTAAAGATTGTTGACACGTTTAAATATATTGGATCAACAGTCACATCTGATGGAAAAATACCGATATCAAGTCATTTGTTTTACATTATCTGCTGCTGCTTAAATGGTCGCCCATCTACGTATTGAACAGGCTCAATGCTGCTTAACTTGGGGAATCTAGCAGGAACACGTGCTTTTGTTGGATTGTTTTGGTATATATAGTGTGCTGAAGTCCACCAGTTAAAATTATAGACTCGCCGGGAGGGATTAATAGCTAGCCAATCAACAATACGCGGTTAGTTAATTATTTAATCATCGATCTGGAAATCTGTTCATTTGCACGAATTAATCATTGTCGAATGGACCTGCAAGCAAGGACTTTGCTAAACCGAGGGATTCTGATCAACACTAAGGGGCAACAATGAAGAACCAAAAGATTTTACCCAACACTAAGGGACGCCGAAGATCAACCAAAGGATTCTTCACTAAAGATCAGCCTTTGCTGAACACAAGGGATCTCCACTTAAAGCCTAAAAATGGCCACAACAATTGTAACAGCTTCCAACGTGACTTGATAGTAAGAACCTGTTATGAAAGGGAAATATAACACACCAATGTTCATTTAGATAATAGGCACCTCTTAGACTTAGTTATCAGTCTTATAAACAGTGTTTTAAATGACAGCAATGACTATAATGGCTTCGAAACGTACGAGCAAATATGAGACAGTCAATAAGTAGATGTGATAATTAATTCATTATTAATTATCACTTCTACTTTTTGACTTATTGATTTTTTCAGGGATGGAATGAAGATAAGCGGATAGGTGATAACACATTTGGCGCGAGGGGAAAATGCTGAGATAACCAATAATAATGAGACAGGGAATGAGAAACGGTTT
>CM042146.1:7573365-7600865 GCA_023376005.1 Doryteuthis pealeii | reverse complement strand
AAACAAATTATTATAGTCTATTGTGTCGCATTTAATAACCCAGAAGGCTTTATATGTCATTAAACGAACCAACCAACAATCATCTAAGATTTCCACATGAGAATTATTAATGACAAGTCTTTTAACATTTTTTGTCGGTTTATTTGGCCTGTTTTCAATAAGACACACTTTTTGTTTGTCTCTTGCTTTTCCTACTTGTTTTTCGTTGTAGCTTTTGTATAACGCAGTGTATTTTTGTTTATTTACGTAAATGTTCCCACCGAGATCTGAAGAGATATTTTGATTTTCTATTTCATATAATGTATTTGCGCAAAAATATATTTGGGGATAGTTCATGGGACACTCGGAAAACACATATTTTCGATGTGTAAATCAACGCAAACACTACACATTTTAAGACCATGTGTATATAACCATGTATTGGTATGCGTATTTGTTGTGCTTTGTACAATGGTAGAGTGCAGTTATATCTATTTTAACTATCACATCATTGTGAGACTAAGTGTAGGGAACAGTTAGAAAGGTAGACTGACTGACAAACAGAGAGAAAAAACATAAAGAGATAAAAAAGAGAAAGACACACACACTAACTCACTAACACACAACACACACACACACACACACACACACACACACACACACACACACACCGCAATGTCCCACGCACATTGATAGTTGCCATATGCACATGAAGTTAAGAATTAAAAGCTACGTTGGGTACGTGAAACACGTTTATTTCTATGCATTTAGTTAAGCACGTAAGAGGTTCTCTGTGATTGAACATAGCAATCACGTGGTGAGTCCAGAAGTTTTATCGCTTATATTCAATAGATACATTTGGCCAGTTCCACAGGCACTCGACCAAATAATCTCCGAGAAATATTGACTTATAGAAGATAGCAGATATCTTCAATATATCTCTTCCGTTAGACTAGCATGTCTCTCAAACTTAACTCTCTATATAGGCAACGTTTTATTGTCTAATAAAGCATTAGAATAGAGTTTTAATTCATTTATTTGTTGTTGCTGTTTTTAGAATAAATGGTATACTAACATGAACTATATTTTATGCTTTCTCCAAGAAAGTTAAATATACTAAAGTGCTCAATACACAAAGCAGAGCCAATAGACAATAGTAACAAAGTAAGCCTAATATATATATATATATATATATATATATTATATATATATTGTTTTTGCTTTTGTCCAAATATTGTACCAATAGATTATTTTTGGTTGGTACGATTATCTTAGTCTTTTCTTTTTTTTAAATTTTTTTCTCCTCGGTTGATGTTTGGTAGTATATTTTTACAATCAAACTATTTGCTGGGTTTTTTCTTACATTTCTTAAATTTGGTATATTATATATATATATATATATATATATATATATATATATATATATATATATATATATATATATATATATATATAATGGGTCGACCATTGCTCAGGTTTAAGGACAAGCTGAAAAGTAACCTCTCAGCTGAAAATATATATTACGCTACTTTTGAGAGTACAACACTCAATCGTAGAATGTGGAGAACTTTGTGTTGCAATGGTATTAAGGATTTTGCAGCATCGGATGTCACCAAGCTGCGTCAAGCTAGAGAAAGGACTAGAGTATTGGCTAGTGTCCCAGCAATACATTCAAATAATGCACACACTTGTTCCATCTGTGGACTTCTTTGCAAGTCATTGGCAGGGCTGAAATGTCACCTGCGATTAACACACAAGGTTAGATGAAAAAGGTTGTCTGAACCTCATACGTCGAAATCGACGGGAGAGTCCATCATATATATATATATATATATATATATATATATATGTATATATGTATATGTATATGTATATGTATATATATACACACACACATATATATATATATATATATAAATATATATATATATATATATATATTATATATATATATATATGAAAATGTGGAATGAAAACATCACACAATGCTGTTAAAGAAGAAAACAATTTATAATATAATCATAGCTGATACTGATCAATTTTCGATTTCACAAAAATCATCATCAGAGCTCATTCACTTCGTAGTTGATTGGGTCGGAGGAGAAAGTCAAATCAGTTCACAGAACAAAAAAACCTTATTACTGCAAAAAAAAAAAAAAAAAAAAAAAAAGAAAGAAAGAAAGAAAGAACGAAAGTCGTTACATTATTCACCAATGTGGGCATTCGCGCCATATACATGTCGGTCATGTCTCAATGTATACCTTTTGTCAGTAAAACATATCAAAATGTAGCGGATTTTTGAGATGTTGGCAACAAGACGAAACAATTTAAACGGAAGGGGATGGGTATTAAGAAATGTGACGGTTGGAATTCAAAAGATTTTTAGTAAAAAATTTTTTTACGAATAATTATTTTTTTAAATTTTTATTTTTAAGTTCTGTATTTCATAAATTAGATTTGTCATGAAATATACCATAACTGTTGATATGCTATTAAACAAAAATAACCTACCTAAATATCAAGGCATACCATATATTGTCCCAGAAAAGGGCCGTATAATAAATCAATTGGATTGATTGGATTATTCCACATTAACTGCTTCAATAATCCGCCATATTTATATGCAAAAAATACATTGTATTTTGTACCCATAAATAGAAAATAGGACACATTTTATATAGGATTTTGGGAATGAAAATACAATTTTCATTGACTGCGTTACAGCTATCCCTGTGTAATGCTGACCTAATTCAACTCAGTTTGTAAAATAGGACAACGGTCACAAGGACAGCTATTGTTGAATGATTCCCCGAAGGCCAAAGCATATTTATCCATATAACTTAGTCAATATAATTCCCTCAACCTGAACTGGATTTGTCTCTTCTCGAAATCCAATATCTTGAAGATGTCTTACGTTGTCCCCAACAAAAATCTATCTGAGAATAACGATTTCCTTTTCCTTCACCGGATTGATAACAGCGGCGTGATTCTTCGCACTTTCAGGAGAGAAAATATTAATAAAAATAAAGTAGAAAATAAAAGGACGAGATCAAAGCTAAAGTAATGGCTCTGGAAAGAGAGAGAAATGAGATTAGATATAAATGTAAGAAAAATGAAAAATAAAAAACCCATAAGTAAATCAGAAATGGAGTTTGTCGGAGAAAATCAGGGGAAAGATAGAAATGTATGTAAAACGAAAAAAGATAGCTTACCAAAAAACATAACTATATAAAAAAAACGAAAAATGTCAAGAGTAAACACATTCATCTTTTAAGAAACTATTCATTATTTACACACACAGCTATATATATATATGGAGACGCGTGGGCTAGTGGTTAGAGTCGTGGAAAATGGACTCGTCGATTCGAGTTCAATTCCTAGACGAAGCTGTTGGCATTTCACACAGCGCTAATACCCTTGGGAAAGGTATGGATCCATATATTCTCCCTCTAGCTATGGGTTAAATAGTAGGGCAGACTGGGTCCTTCAGCCTTGGGTAGGTAACCAGTCTAAGAGGGGGATAACTCTGAATTCAACATTCCTGATGTCGGTCGTTGATTGGGTGTGTGGCAACCCTTGATGCACCAATTCTTTCCTATCAACTGTGCAAAAAAGTGTGAATGGTCCAACACCTTCACCACTATAAACATATCACCGTGTGGGTGTTCATTGTATATATGAACCCCCATACGTCGAAAATCGATGAGAGAGTCCATAATATATATATATATATATATATATATATATATATATATATATATATATATATTAATTTTATATATTCATAATATATATTTATATTCATTATTATATATATATGTATATATATATATAATATATGGGTGTATGTATAGAGTGATATATATAAAGTAGTGCTCAATATCGTGGATAGAGCATATATATATCTAAGTTAAGGTAGCGGAGGCATGAAGTCAACGGCGCTTGGTTACTGACAGTTTTTAGTTAAATGGATTATCAAACATGTCCACGTTACTCTCACTTGTGTGTGGGGATGTTTTAAGTGTTCTTATCTAATATAACATGAACCCACTCATCCCCTCACAAATGGGATAAATAGTATTAACACTGTTTTTACAAGGTTGGCTTTCACATTAAATCACCCGGGGTATCGCTGCTAGTATACTGTATGTACGTGTAGAGTTTTCTTTTAAAGACTAGCATACAAAGAGACATGCATCTCTTCAATTATGCCACCAACATATATGCTTAAATTTAGTCGACGATATTAGTGTTATAAAGTGTTTTGCACTTAATATTTTAGATAAGATCACTCCATCAAATATCTTATGTGTGTAACACTGTCATATAAGTTATTTATGCCCACAGGAAAGATTGAGTGTAAACTGCAATTCACGTTCGTGTCTTCGAGACTCCAGCAACAGACCGGGAAATAGGAAGGAAGTAGATTTCATAAAATTAGCAAATGCTAATTGTCTTCCTATCGGTACATAAAGCTATAAATCTAATCCGTCACCAAAATGTTTTGCGGAATTTATCGTCGCTGTCAATGCGTTCCCTCAAATTAAGGGCAAAAGAAGATGCGCGGAAACTAAATGATTTCTGAAGTAACAGCCGGATACATTTCTGAATTATGAAAAAAAACACGAGAGAAAAATATTGTCATCCATATTTTACACTGATCATTTTTCATTGGCCCTTAGGATAAATGACGTAATAGATATTGTTGGAGTTTTTTGGGATATAAGGCGTGTGGTAGATATCTACTCCTACTTATCGGCTCGCCGATAAGCACGTGACCAGGGAAGGCAACCTCTTATCCAATCACCGACAGTGCTGCTGCTGCTGTTGTTGTATTTATATTGGCTAATTCTAATCTTAGCTCATTACTACTTGGATCTTCTTGGACGACGGAACGTAGTACTATACCACAGGACTTATTGACTTACCAAAGGATACTATACCACCGGTTACTATACCACAGGACTTATTGACTTACTTACTTATTTACTTTAAGTCCTTTTACATCTGGCCAAGGATGGCGGACAGATACTTAACAGATATAAGGGTTGAGCTAATACAGTTCTAGGTTATAACCATCTGGAAGTTGAATGTTCAATCCTGACTACAGGCAAAAATAACATAGAATAATTAACAGAGTTTAACATTTATACCTAGCCATGATTAACGGAATGTGAACATCTACGTCGGTAATTTATGAGGAAGTGCGTCCCGGTCTCCTGCCTCAAAAATTGCTACCCGGTGACTATCAAAATAACAACCCCAGCTCGTCGTAATTCTTGTTTATTTGTCGTAATTTGTCGTAATTCTTGTTTAGATATGAAGATGGATATATAATTTGGAATAGACTGAGATAGATAGATAGATAGATAAACAAACAAAATAATATAGATAGAAATGAACAAATGAAGATAGATAGATATTTCGACAAGTAAATGATTTTTTTTTTGGTGGGGGGGGGGTCGCATCTTTTTTTGTCGTAATTCTTGTTTATTTAAACTAAAAACAAGACATTAAACAAACCTGAATAATAAAAAAAAATCTTAGTATTTAAAGTAATATAGATAAATATGAACAAATTGAGATAGATAGATAGATAGATAGATAGATATATATGAAGATGAATAGTTTTGAATAGACTGAGCTGGGTCGTTATTTTAATAGTCACCGGGTAGCAATTTTTGAGGCAGGAGACCGGGACACACTTCCTCATAAATTACCTCTACGTCTATAAATTATAGTAAGGGTTTGTGGAGAAAGCCACTTACACGCTATTACGCAAACCATTCAAGTAAAATGGGAAAATCCACGTTCTTTTTTTGTGTTTAAGTAATTCTAGGTCTTGTCTTCCGGCTGGTATTAGGTGATGCCTTTGTAGCTTAACATTCAGATAATTCTATTCTCAAGAATTGATACTGGTTTGTGCTGAAATTACCAAATTTTAATTTCCCGCAATGTAGTCCTGGAAACCACCTTTCCTACTTCGTCGTGCATTGTCATATGTCCATTTAATCCTAATTCATAACATTTGGTTATAAAGAGATTAACTAATATAAAGAGATTAAATATTTCGTTTCTGTCTCCATACAGCCTACTCTTGTTATCCTGTTGCCAGTTATCTCTTTTCGCTTTGATATAATTCATCCTTATAGCATTATGTTGTTCTGTTATTTTAAGAGATGTAGCGTCTCTAGTAAGGTTTCCTTTTCTTAGCCATGTTCTTCAGGGCTTCTCATGTACAATCTACCTACTTTGTCAGTTTTACTGTCCCTATATATGTTGCAATTACCTATATACAGGGTGACGCAGAAAAAACAGAATCCAAATTATTTATTTATTTTCCCATTTTTGGAGTAAAGACTGACTGAAGAGGACTGCTAGAATCCTGTGTTGGTAAACAGAAGGCCAACCGTGTCAAGCTCTCCGGTCGAAAGATAGAATCGACAACACACCTAAACACGCTACATATATATGCATGCATCTCTTACAGGGGGAAGAGGCTGGTGTAAGGGCCCGCTACATTACAGCAATCACAATGGGTACGACCTTCACCTTCATGATCCCAAGTTTTCTCAAGTTCTCTGGCAAGGTCTATTATTATTATTATTTGATTGTTTTTCATGGCTCCCTTTTAACTATCTTCTCACATGAACCTTAAAAACAAAAAACAAAAATTATTTTGTTCTATTTATGCTTGATGGGCATTAAAATGTTATTTTTTAATTTTATTTAACTCAATTTGTTTTAAACTCATTTTTTCTTCTATTTAATCCATAGATGGGACACTACCACCCTGAGTCAGAGTGCACCTGAGAGTATTGGTAATTAAGGTGTACTCTACATTCCCCAGAGTTCCAAAACTGGAACCTCACCATCAGATAGCGTTTAACATCATGCCCAGGACATTATGACCCTCAGCTACCGTATTGTAGCACATATATGATAATAATAGTTAGGGGTTTGGCGGCAGGACAATAGGGTTGGGACAATCGTATAGGTGCTAGGGCTTGATGTAACCAGACAATTGATCGGAGGGGGCTTCTTGGACTAGCCATCTATTCTAAGTAAGGGCTAAAGTGGAGTGTTGCATATCATGGACTTCTCAGCTACCAGGCTTCCATCCTTAAGCATCAGGGGTCGCCACCCACGGCCAACAAGTGGCACATTGGGGGGGGGGTTCTTACCCCTCTGCAGAGGTGCAGAAACAAAAACAAAAAACAAAAATTGCGCTGATAATATATAATATCAATATACATATCAAATAACGTTAGGCAATTTATCCGATAAATCTCGAAAATGCTTAGTTTATTTTAATTACTATTATTCATGAAATCGTCCAATTTAATCTTAAATTGTTTTACATTATTTCTGTTTTTAAAGAGATTAGGCAATTTGCTTCAAAAATACATTACTCTATTAGGAAAAAGAAAAGAAAAAAAAAGAAAGAAAGAAAAAAGAAAAACACAATTGGTTAATAGATTTTCAGTTCGAGGAGGAATATTTATTATTTTAAAAGTTTGAATTGGATCACCGCGCATTCTTCTTTTTAGTGTATTATTGGTGAATCTCGGAATAATAATAGAGTTTTATTTTAACTCAGTTCGTAAACATTTTGCATATATATTTAATTGGCAAAAAAATCTCGTCTAAAAGTTAAGTTTTTTCCTCCCGACTTAATCTTTTTCTCCCTTATATATCAATAAATACAAATATTTTCTTTCATATTATTCATTTTATGATTATGAATTATATTGTGACGCAAACAATTTAAATCCTCAATTCATGCTGCTGTCTGTGAAATAATTTAGGCATTGTCATTTCATTTTATTGCAAATTAAATTCGAAATGTTCATCGAGAATTTCACCGACTTATATTGTATAATCCGTTCGGGCTTTTAATGTTACTGATGTTATATACTACTAGCTGAGAGTCTTTTACGAGTTTGTGTCTTTGTGAAGATATTTATATATGTATCTATTTGCTTGTATGTCTGTGCATGTGTACATATGATATAGATACTCTTACACACATGAATTCATGATGAAAAAATCATCAGAAAAAATTACACAGATATTTGGATTCTGTCGTATTTAACTGAATACGTACACACACCCACACAAACCTGCACACACCCAGACTAAGACAGAGAGAGAGAGAGAGAGAGAGAGAGAGAGAGAGAGAGAGAGAGAGAGAGAGAGAGAGAGAGAGAGAGGACTAAGACACACACACACACACATATATATATATATATATATATATATATATATTATATATATATATATATATATATATATATATATATATATATATATATATATATATATATATCGGAGTGGTAATACCTTTTAGGGGTCACACTTATGGGTTAAATTGAAAAAAGCGTAATAGAATGTCTTTAACAAATGCGCAAAACGTCTTTGGCTTAATATAACCCAACTATTGTTGAGATGCCATAAAATCCAACCCTTCAACCAAACTACAAATATGTTATATAACCTGAGTCATCTTTCGCAGAATATATATATATATATACATATATATATATATATATATATATATATATATATTATATATATATATATATATATATATATATAATATATATATATATATATATATATATATATATATATATTCGCATCGATGAGTCTATTTGTCTAAGCTCCCTGAAATAGACTATAAGCTAAATCTCTAAATCTTTTGTTATTCTTTACTTATATATTTGGTGTGTGACTCTAACATTAAGAGCACGCACTGAGCTCTCAAACTGTGACAGGTTTTATATATATAATATAATATATATATATATATATATATATATAATATATATATATATACTTAATTGTTTATATGACATATGATATAGAAGATTGCAAACCAATAAAGTACTTCCAGCCTCTACTCGACTTTCTGACAGTTCGAAGAAAATATACTTAATTATCCTTGGCTAATAAACCGGCAATAATACTCTCCGTGTTCTTGAGTGATTTTGTAGAAAAAAAAGCTTCATAATGGATCAAGTGTCCTTAAGTGGCTGCAATACGAAGGTGACAAAGGATTTGAGATGGCCAGTACATCTTGCTGCCAACTCGCATATCGATAACGGAAGAAACACAAAGATGAGGATGATAGTGGCCTGTAGCGATCTGATAATGCCCGGAAGCTTGCTGGTGGTGCATTAGTCATCGGACACCTGACCACTTTGATCTGAATCAGTTCCAGAAGAAAGAGAGAGTTTAAAGGAATATATCAATCCATAGGTCTTCACTGTAGGCCATAGTTGGTGGTATTGACAGATCTGTCTTAAGAACATTAAACTCATCCACATTGAAAAGCTTTTAAGTGTTTGAAAAGGAAAATCCAACTCGTGCAGTACATAGATGATTATCTGTTCGTTGTGAGAAGGAGATTTTCAATGTGTACATCAGTAAATACCAAATTAATATTCAGCTATGAATAATTATATCTGTTGATAAATTATGCTGAGAGAGATAATGCCTTTTATATTTAGAACTTATACACTTTGCCAATCAAATTTCCCTCACGGCTGTACAACATTTTCCTGGTAATTTTTGTTATGTGTATGATGGGATATTTCAAAGTTCGCTAGCTATTCACGCATCATTCTATTTAAATATGCTCCTATTATTATTGTAATCTGAGTCCTTTGGCTCAATTTTGTAAATCAATCCAAATGAAACATGTACGAGAGCGAGTGAGAGCGGTTTACGGTAGGCGAAGTGTTAAATTGTCTTATAACTAAACATTATCAAGCAAGGTAGTATAACTAGCTTGGTTGTTGTAGTTGTTTTTGTTGTTGTTGTTGTTGTTGTTGTTTTGGTTGTTGTTGTTGTTGCTGCAGCAGCAGCAGCAGCACTACCACCACCACCACCACCACCACCACTCGTGTAAATTATACGGTTTTGTCAATATTGAAAATATTCCACGAACAGTATTCCTGCTCTCTTGATATCCGTCTGTAACGTTGTGGTATTTTCATAGTACCAAAATGATATATGTAACGTTGTGGTATCTGTTTTATTCACGATACCCAAAGCGATATATATTCACCGTACTAAAAATGTATTCGGCACGTGGCGGTCATCTTGTTGATAAAAATTACAACGCAAGAAATATGTAGTCACAACTGCTAGCCTTTATTATCGTGCTCGTCTCGTGGGTTCGTATCAAAGAGGAGGAAAGGCAGAGAGAAAGAGAGAGAGAGAGAGAGAGAGAGAGAGAGAGAGAGAGGAGAGAACACTGTTAAATTACTGTGACCCCATACTAGACACCAGGGCCCGATCCGTACCCTACGACGGCGGAAAGCAAAAAGAAGCCGGTACCTTTCTTCGTTGTTCCACGTCACGACGTGACTTCCGGTTCCGGCCAACACCCGAAACTTTCGGTTGGCACTCAATTCACCATTCGGGGGTCACGCTCCGGTCAAATCATCGTTCATCCTGTTTTTGTGCTCATCACTATTTTTCAAAACCTTTTTCATCTCTTATTTCTTCTTCCTCCTTTTCTAATATAGTAGTTCTAGCTCACAAAAGTCAGGACCTTCATTATCTCGTTACACGTTTCTCCTGTTTTGAAGGCAGTTTTTTTTGGTGTGTGATTTATGAGCTCACCATTTCCTACTAAATTCACAAATTGTAAATGAAAAGAAAACCCATCATAAATCGGGTGCCCTTTATTTTTTCTTTAGAAGTGTGAAAATACAGGATACATTTTTCTTTAAATTCCCATCAATATAAATGTTTAAATTTAAACAATTATTAACAAATATATTGAGAATAACTTACTATTTAATAACAGAATCTAGTGCATTGCTTTCAAGTTTATAAGGTTTTTAATTGCATAATTTTCCGTTCAAATGATAACAAGAATCGTGTTTACTTCTTCTCTTTATATAGTGTTCTGCAGTTAATGAAATTAATCGTGGTATTTTACCTTTATCTTTTAAGGA
Organism: Doryteuthis pealeii; assembly: GCA_023376005.1. Lineage (NCBI taxonomy): Eukaryota > Metazoa > Mollusca > Cephalopoda > Myopsida > Loliginidae > Doryteuthis > Doryteuthis pealeii. Next base: position 7,589,916 of record CM042146.1, on the reverse strand, counting down.
ATATCAAAATAATAAATAACACCTATTTCTATTCTTCATTTTAAGCCTCCATTTAAGTTTACAATTTATTTAAATTTAAGATAATCAAATGAAACTGAATCAAATTATCAAATAAACTAATCATAAAAAATAGTTTAATTTTAGTTTAATTATTCAAGAGAGAAATAACTTCATTTTATTATTAATCAGAATATTCAAATGTTTTAAGTTTGGTTTATGAATTTAATTTCAATCTTTCATCAGAGCTTAGACTTAATATGTCTTTAGTCTTTTTTCTTCCATAATTTACAATTCATAATATGACAAATATAAAACAAACATGCTTCTTTTTTCTTTTTTTTTTTTTTTTTTGAACGATTCATTTTAAAATGGATGAAATAAGAATTCGGTAATTAAGCGACACCAGGTAATTTACATTTATGCATTTCATCTTGGACGATTTGAATGATTTCATTTTTAACTAAAGGGTGTTGCAAGATAATAACGGTCGTATTTTGTAGGAACACCAGTATTAATATATTGATTTTAAAGGTAGAAAAGTGCATAGATAATAGATTAAGAATACTAGCAAATATATGCACCTTCCTTCGGGTGTAAGTATTTAGGTTTTGATGTAATAAAATATTGTATCAAATTAGAAACTATTTAGAAAATGATAAACTGAGGGGGTATAATCGAAAAATAGAATAGCTTTAAATCTATCTCTTCCATCATTTTCAATCACTCCCGTCTTTCATTTTTCCTAATTTATCTATTTAGTTGGATTATGAAGTATTTAATAAATTTAAAGTTCTTTCGTCTTGTTTATGGATTTCTTTTAAGATTTATACCCGAGATTTTTGCTCAGATTCGTTAAGAGAAAACCAAACAATTAAAAATCAATAATACTAAGCATATATTTATTAAAATCACATTCTTAATATCAATATGCAAATTAGCCTTATTGAATATATAAATATACTTGCATGTTATTAGTATGTATATTAATCCGACAGTATTAATAAGGTATAACAATTTTATCAATAACTGAGGTTTAAATAAAAACAAATTCATGGTAAATGTGACCTCAATAACTAAGGGAATTATGACATGAGAAGTGATTTAGTTTCGGTTACAGACAGACAAACACGCAATCTCCATTATAATAAGAGATGTGTTGCTTTATCATATTATGAAATATTTTGAATCAAATGAAAACCGCTTCATTAAGGGAAATGAAAGGGTATTAGAATAAATTAATCAAACGGAATTCCATCTTATGTGTGCATTCATTTGATAATTTTATACACACACATCCAAGTATATACGTCTACTCTACCTATACCTATATGCAGTCGTACAAAGACACAATCTCTCTCCCACATGTATGTACATATGTATATGCTTTACCTATATAAGCATATATTAATTTTAACACGATCGCACCTACACCCATATGTCTTATTGCGCTTAAAGATTTGCACCCGGTGACATAGTATTAATTAGATACATAAGTGGTTCCCTTTGATTCTCTTATCTGTTGTTTTCGCGTTATGTTTCAGAAAAGAATGGATTATAGCGTAACACCTGTAGAACATCATGTTGAAAATCTATTTGATCATACATTTTTTTTCATTGAATTTAATTCATGTAGTTAATTGGGAATAGATATTTGTTTAAATAATGCTTTATAAGATTCTCTACATTTTTATGGAATTAATTTTATCATCGTTTATATAACATCTAACTCAATCGTGAAACTATATAAAAAAGTGGTCTTGAAAAATGAAAACTTTATTTATATTGCAAAAAATAACGACCTAGTTGTTATAGACTTTTTCTTTAGTTTTCGGTGATTGGAACGGTCCCCACATGTCTGGAAAATTGTCTGGGTGAACTGGAAATCAGAGAAAAAATCGAGACCAATCCAAACTACAGCTTGTTAAGATTGGCTAGAATACTCAGGAGACTTGCTGTCACTCAGCCTCAAGTGAATCACCGGTTAAGGCGGGTAGGAAAATCTCGAATGGAGTGAAAATGATAATGATAACAATTTGTTGGCGCAATGTTATATAGTTTCAAGTATCCCAATCTATTATAAATAGTTTGCATACAATCATATGGTTTCAAGTAATTATTCCTATGTAATAACAATCATTTGTTTGTACACAGTGATATGGTTTCAAGTATTTCACGTAATTATTTCTATTCAGTAATGATCATTTATTTGTACAGTTATATTGTTTCACTTTGATATCCATTGTCTCTTGGCACAAACTGTATATGAGAAAAGATATTTGTTGAAATTATTCTTTATAAGATTCTTACAATGGTTTATAATTTATAAATCAATTACAAAAATATATAAAAATGGTTATGAACACTAAAAACTTTATTTATATAAGTAACAATAACGTTATAATGTCATAATCTTTTTTAGTTTCAGATGATTTTTTTAAAGATTCACAAGAATATCAATTGTCTTTTGGCACAGACTTTATGGGAGAAAAGATATTTGTTGAAATTATACTTTACAAGATTCTCTACATTTTTATTGAATGAATTTTACAATCGTTTATATAATGTCTAAATCAATCACAAAACTATATGAAAAAAAAAACGTTATGTAAACTAAAAACTTTATTTATATTGCTAAAAATAACGTTATTTCTTTCGTACATTTTAGTTTTCGGCGGTTTTTAAAAAAAATTCACTTAAATATCAATTGTCTTTTGGCACTTACTGTATATGTATAATGGTGCGTATATTTTTCCACGGTGCATCAGGTTATTTATGAGTTGTAAATTATTCACAAACACGTATGATTATGAATAATGCATCAAGTAAAATATTCGCTCGAGCAACTGAAAATACTTTAACCAAGATATCTTCAAAACTTTTCGATATGATACATATTATGAGTATTATAATGGAATAACTGGCGAGAGATGGAATAATTTCATCTCTATCAAAATTATCATATTCAGCTTGAATCCAAAATTTGGATCACAGATAACCAGAGAATATATACATCCCCTTTCAAAATTCACTTGTTGAAAATTCGCTCTTATTTTTCTGCAGCATAGCCTGTATCTTAAATCCTCTTTGATATCATTGCATTTACATACTATGCCACTCACCTTTATTTAAAGTGCCTTCAGGATGACCTTAAAATGTATTTGATATTAAATAGGACTGTGAACCAAAATACAGAAAGATTTTCAGAAGATCCTCACAACATTTATATATATATATATATATATATATATATATATAATATATATATGTTGTAGATTTTGCGTCTCCGTATGCTTCCAGTGCTATATATATTTGAGATGTATTTTTTGTATCTGTATCCGTTGTTGGAAATACATATACCAGGTTTGGGCATAGGTGTGAAGCATTAACGTACGTTAATGCTTCACACCTATGCCCAAATCTGGTATAAAGTATTTCCAACAACGGATACGGATACAAAAATACATCTCATTATATATATATATATATATATATAGAGAGAGAGAGAGAGAGAGAGACAGACAGACAGACAGACAGACAGACAGACAGAAGAGAGAGACACAGAGAGAGAGACAGAGAGAGAGAGAAGAGAGAGAGAGAGAGAGGGGGGAAGAGAGAGAGAGAGGGAGAGAGAGAGAGAGATCATCCCCATCACGTCGCGCAATTAACACGAATATCCATGACATTTTCTCGCCAACCTTATCTATTGTTCATTGTCCCCGGGATGTCCTCTGTGCAGCATCCAGTATCCACGCAGAGCTTGTCAATATGTCCTTGCTGGTCGACCCGCATTAGCATCTCCATGTGCTGGTTTCCACAGGATATATATATATATATATATATATATATATATATATATACCAAGCCTTTTGCACGTGCATGATGTGGCACAAGCTCAATATGGTTAAGGCTGAAATTCAGTGTTTATTCTCTCCTAGACTAGTTGCAATAACAAAGTCAGACAGCCCAGTCTGCCATACTATTTACCTATAGATGTTGGGAGAATAACTGGATGCATACTTTTCCCATAGGTATTATAATACTTATGTCATCTGTAATATTTTATAATATAAGACTATCCCATGCTTACTTCGTAATTTACTGCAGTATATCGATTCAATAGGCTAACATAAAATAAACTAGGCTAGCCTAGACTTTCCTTCATATTTTACTGCAATTTACAGATTCAGTGGGCAAACATTAAACAAACTAAACTACCTTAGGTTAAGCTTCAAAATTTACCGAAATATACCGATTACGCAGGATAACTCAAACAAACCTAAGTTATCGATAGGCTTCATAATTTACCCGAATTTACGGATTACTTAAGCTAACAGAGAAATAAACTAGGCTGGGCTAGACCTAGATCGGATATTTTCATCTAAATAATGGCTTTTTCGTCTTAAGTCATTTTTCGACTTAAGTTGTGTCCTCTGGAAATAACCAAAGACGTAGTGTGAGGTATTACTTTTTTTATTCCCAGCTTTTTTATTGAGTACTGTCTATGGACAAGTAAGAACGATCATATTTGTGACGTTCCCTTAAGGACACTTACACATGGATACACCAGAGTGAGCTAGCCAGCAAAACATACATTGATCAGCTGAGTGCGGTTACTGGATGTCATGAGGAGTACTAGCTAGTAGTGATGACAGATAGGGTGAGGTAGCGTGTGAGAGAGAGAGAGAGAGAGAGAGTTCTTTCCTGGACTAGTTACCTAATCAAGGTTTAAAAACCCACCCTATTGTACTGATGCTTACAGCTGGAGGGAGAGTAATTGATATCATACTTTTCCCAAGAGTATTAGCACTGTGTGAAATGCAAACAACTTCGAACAAAATTTGAACTCGTGTTGACGACTCCATTTCCTACGACATTAACCAGTACACCACACACCTTATACAGTATGGTAGTGTGACGTGTTGCTTAAGTCTGAGATATTCTAACGGTAGTGTGGCCAATGTAGTAATTTGTTGTTTGTTTTCTTTGTTTTTTTGTTATTATCTGAAACAAGAATTCCCCACTGGGCTAATAAGTTCATAAACAATGTTGGTCTTGTTGATTTTAGATTTTGTGAGGTGTTATTATGGTTGATTATGTGATCAATAGGTTTTAATTCTTTTATCATAAACAAATTATTTATTATTATTATTATTATTATTACTATCATTATTATTACTATTATTATTATTATTATTTGCAGAATAAACTGAAGAGATGCACTGTTTTCGTGGCTTATTCTTCGTTTGTATTCAATCATATACATCGTGGTGCATGCAATAGCATAAGTTTATATTGTTGCTATTATCTCTGTGATCTGTATTATTGTTCTTGTGTTTTCTTTAGAAACGATTTAATCTGTCAGTCGATAATAAGATTAGGAAAGCTGCTGTTTTTATTCTCTGAGTTCTTTTAAAGAATAAAGTGAGAGAAGAAGAAATAGAGCGTTCTCTATTGAGAATATATCGAGCTACTGTTATTTAATATGGTTGTTGACATTCGCTATTATAATTAGATGACGGGGATTTTCTATGTTTCTTATATTGTGAGGTGGTTAATGTTTTATTATTGGATTAAGTAATGAAGAAGGAATTTATTTTGGTATTTTTTGCTAAGTTCATAAGTGAATTTGCAGACAGGTTTTCTTCCGAAGTGGAATCGAAATTTTTTACCCTTTTTTTTGGTGATTGAGCTTTGACATTTGGAAAATTGATGTGGAAATATTCAAAATAATTTTTTGATTATTAATGCACGTAAATTTTATTTGAGAGGGACGGGCTCAGTTTTCATTTCAAATTGTTGGTTTTTTTTTTTTTACTCCTTTAATAAATACGAGGATTTTGTCTTACTTATGATACAAACCCCCTGACATTGAATGTTTAACTCCCACCCTCTGAGGGCAATGTCTTTCAAAAATTCATTTTTACGACGCCCGGAGGGAGATTTATATTGCGAGTATGTAAAATTTTGATTTAAATTTACACGTTAAATATATAGTATCAATTTGACAATAATTATCCATATATGAAAAGAAGACTATATATATATATATATATATACACACACACACACATATATATATAATATATATTATATAGTATATTGTATATATAAATTATATATTATATATTATATTATATATTATATATATATATGAGTATAGATAAAAGGATATGAAACAAACAATATGCTGTTAAAGTGAAACATTTTATATCATATTCGTATTCTAATATTGACATATTTTCGATTTATAAAAATCATCTTCAGAGCTTGTTTTTTACTCCGGCTCATCGAGAGAGAGACGAAAATAATATGAATTTACATTATATCAACTGCGCACTGACTCGTGTATTCGGATTTGTTACATTTTTAAACGTTATTTCTACCTGTTAGCTCAGTCGGTAAGCGTTTTCGGCTAGAAACCACAAGGTTCCTAGTTCGATTCCGTCCTCACCAACTCAGCGTATGAGTAGCACAGGGATCTGTGTGGTGAAGTAAGGAGCTGATGGTAGGTGTGGCGCTCCACCTCAGATGCTAAAAATATCTCCTTGGTCTAGCGCTATTGAAAAGGGGATAGACTCCCTCGTTGACTGGCCGATACGACTTTAGGCGCCCCGTTGACTTTACTTTACTTACCAGTTCTGCAATTACAAAGTAAACAAATAAAATGCGGAAATTTGAGAAATACATGACTTTTCCAAGAAAACTGGGAAAATGTATGTAACATAAAGTTAAAGGTGATTTAAATGGAATTTGGATGTTTTGGAACCTTTGAAACATCTTGGAAAACCAGGAAAAGAAATTGGGATCAACTGGAGGTAAGAAGAATGGAGACTATCTAGGACACACTACTTTTCAAATCAACTAGGAGTTGTAGATATTTTGTCACACAAATTCCAGTGAAGACATTTGGGAGGGGCTGCCGTAATCAAAAGAAAAAATAGTAATAATCATAAAAATAATAACTAGTTCTAGTTAACTGAACTACTTTTAATTAACTGGGAGAAGAGACTTGGTAACTCGTGGATTTTACGTCATTATATATCCACACAAGGAGAAAATAATTGAGCGCAAAAACTAGAAAAAAGGACTTTTGTCCTCATCTTTATTGTTATTTGTACAACGTTTCGGCCAATATGCCCTTCGGCCTTGTTCAGGTATTTCTTGTCGACTTGGGAACCTTCTGGACTCGGGAACCTTCTTTTCGAATACGGGAACTTTCTAGTCGTAATCGGGGCCATAACGGAACTTGAACCTAACCCTTTATTTAGTTCACAGTGGTATAAATAAAGGGTTGGGTTCAAAGTTCCGTTATGGCTCCCGATTACGACAAGAAAGTTCCCGAATTCGAAAAGAAGGTTCCCGAGTCGAGAAGGTTTTCGAGCGACAGAAATACCCGAAGAAGGCCGAGGGCATATTGGCCGAAACGTTGTACAAATAAAAATGAAGATGAAGACAATAGTCGAATAACGCAGATAATACTAATCATCCAACTCATCTCAAACATTCAGAGAATAAACCAAAAAAAAGGATCTTCCCAGAAAGTTGGACACGTTAGAAAATAATACAATAAAAGAATACGCATTTTAATTAAAAAAATTTCGAAACTAGTAGATGTTAGAAGAGTTCAGAAGATATTTTAGTTTAATTTTCATATCAATTCATATGATGCCAAATTCATCCTTTAAGAAGAGTAGTGATGTTATATAAACTCATACATGGAAGTGCGTGGTGTAATGGGTTAAAGCTGGAAATGGACTCGTGCCCGAGTTCAAATCCTGGATGTGGTAATTGCATTTCACTTAGCGCTAATACCCTTGGAAAGGGATGAATCCTACTCCGTCTCCAGCTATGGTATATAGGGCAGACTGGGCTCTTTAACTTGGTTAGGCAACGTCTAGGAGAAGGAAAACTCTGAATTAAAACCTGTTGAACTCCGCTTAAGAAATTGACCTTGTGTCGTATCCTGTTCGTGGCGGAGGGTTGGTAGATATATATATATATATATATATATATATATATATATATATATATGTATATGACCCTACATAGGGGAGGAGGGTGTTATAATTTCCGAGGGTAGTAGTGCGAATGTGATTTGAGGTGACTTGCTCTCACTCTGACCAATAAATTGAAAGAGACAAGCAAATACGTCAGGAGTAATATAATGACTATAGATAGTTACCAAAGCTCCGGACGAGCAGGATGTATAAGCAAGTCAATTTCTTGAGCGGAGTTTAACAGGTTTGAATTCAAAAATGTTTCCTTCTTTATAAATGGTTACCTAAACAGCGTCCTATCATTTACCCATAGATGGAGGAGTAGGAATTGGATCCATACCTTCAACAAGGTATTAGTGTTATATGAAATGCAAACAGCCTCGTCTAAGATTTGAACTCGTCTCGTCGTGTCTATATCCAACGACATTAACCACTAACATCGCTTAATTAATAAAAATGAATATAACCTGCTTATACAAAAATAGATCGACTTACTTTTTTCTATAGGAAATTAAAGAGATAAATCGTTATTTTAAATTTAATTTTTCATATCCAGTTTTATTTGAAGCGTTCGATTTGCTTCCTTATTTCTTTTATTTTAAAAAATGTCAAAAATATAATATCTTTATTCGTTCTTATTTAATTTGTCTATTTTTATTTTTTCGGAAAACATTAACAATTTTCTTCAGTGTTATTATCATTATTATTTCTTAATCCTTTTTCGCCACTCATGCGCCATGTTTATTTTCTTTGATTTGGTGTCATATATAATTCAATTCATTCGAATTTCATTCCTTTCACTTTTATATTGTGAAATATTTGTATGATTATTTTAATCGATCATTCAATTTAATTTTCTAAAATCTATCTGTATCTTCTCTGTCTCTGTCTCTCTGTCTCTCTGTCTGCCTTTCTGTTTGTCTCTGTCTCTATCTGTTGTCTGTCTGTCTTTCTGTCTCTCTCTCTCTCTCTTCTCTCTCATATATATATATATATTATATATATATATATATATCACTCAGTGTGTCGTTCTGTTTATATCTCTTTTTCATATCTGTATGCTCTCTGTTTTCTGTCTATCTATTTGTCCATTCTCTATTTCTCTCTCTCTCTCTCTCTCTGACTCTCTCTTCTCTCTCTCTCTCACCACACACACTCACACACACAAGACTCTCCCCGCTCCCTCTCTCTCTTTTTGTATAGTTCTCATCTTTCTCTGTTTATTTCTTGGCCTATCTGTCTGTCTATTTCTGTGTTCCTATCTCGATCTATCTCTTCTCTGTCTGTACTCTCTCTCTCCCTCTCTCTCTCTCTTATACCATCCCTCTCTCTCTCCCTTCCTCTCTCTTTATCTCTAACCCTCTCTCGCTTTATGTCTTCTCTCTGTGTTTTTAATGTCTTGTATTCTTTTCTTCTCCCATTCTATTCATTGTTCCTCTAAAATCAAACACCAATCAATTTTTCATGCTGGGAATATTTGTTCATAATACTGAGTCAATTCATCCACTTTGCATTTCCCAGAATCCATTAGTTTTTATTCACTTTCAAACTAAAGTGACAAAAAAAAACAAAAAAAACACCGGACTGAAAACTCATTTTCGACTCTCTTAAATAAACCCATTGCATTATGGCTTTCTTCATTTACCAATGACATCACATTGTTTTGCTCGTATCAAGTGTCAAAGACGATCATTTATGTCATACATACGCATGCGCAATAGTCAGAATATTACTTGATTTGTTTTCGTGCATTTATGTTTTGATTAAAAGATACTTGATACTGAAAAAAAAAAGAAAAGATGTAGATGAAACGGTATGAAATAAACGTGTTATTGAATGCAATTGAGAGAATAAGTGAAATGCATTTGTGAATGTTCTGAAGCTAAGAGCGTTCAGTTCAATTTTTTGTCAATCCTATCATGCCAAAAGAGAAAAAAAAAACTATGAAAACTTAACAATAAAGCAATAATCAACCAGAAAACTTAATGATGTAACGCAATGTGAAAATATCTCGACCTTGATAAATTGAAAGGTTTAAGTTTACAATATGCACGGAATAGTGAAAATAAATATACTGAAATAAAGAACAGAAGAAAGGAGATAATTTGAGGGATTGAAGAGTATTATGATTTCGATTTTAACCGTGAATTAAGCAGTGGAGATGTTCAAAGACATTTTTAGTAAACACATTGTGTCTTTGAAAATCGTCTGCTAAATATTTTCTGTGTAAAACCTATGATATCTTCTTAGCCCATAATTGATGCTGGTTGTCAATTAATTAATCATTACTCTCTCTCTCTCTCTCTCTCTCTCTCTCTCTCTCTCATATATATATATATATATAATATATATAATTACATTATTTATATATTTGTATATGTATAAGTATTAACTTACCGGTGGGTATAAGAACGTATCGTTGGGAAAGCGCACAATATCCAGAGGTTAAGGTTGAGAAAACAAATACAAAGTTTGCTCAATACAATGTAGGAGCATTAAATTTATTAAGAATGTAAATGAGTAACCTACTCGAGTTTCATCGATAGATTCTTCAGGGTTACTTTTAAAATTATCGAGTTTACGATTAATCTTTTGGTGTTTATAAACATGCCCGTTGGAAAATCGTAAACTCGATTAATTTAAAGTAACCCTGAAGAATCTATCGATGAAACTCGAGTAGGTTTACTCATTTCCATTTCTTAAATAATATATATAATATATATATATTATATATTTATAAAGATAAACCTAATGAGTCAATATACCTACTACAGGTTTCGCTTAGTGCTCTTCAGGGCTTAAGATCTGACTAAGATCTTAAGTCTGAAGAGTCAGATCTTAGCGCTGAAAAGCGCACCTAAGCGAAAATGTTGGTAGGTATATCTAACTCATTAGGATTATCTTTATTATTTGGTCTACTTAGGTATTGGCACTCTTTACTTATTAGCTTTAGTATATCCTAACGGTTTTTGTATTCAATATATATATATATATATAATATATATTTATATATATATATATAGTTTTTTTCTTTTGGACAGGTATTATAGTATCAACCGATTATTTTCGATTGCTTACGACTATCTTTTTTTCTTTTTTTCAAAAAAATCTTTTTTCTCCCCAGGTAATGTTTGGTAGTTATATTTTTACAATCAAATTATTTTTGCCGGTTTTTTTTTCTACCGCAAGGGTTTACCAATAAGTTTGGTATATATATATTATATTATATATAATATATATATTATATATGCAGTTGCCTTTTATACGTTGTTTACTATTATATTAAAATATTTTTTCGGATTCCTTGCAATTTACATGTGATTTACTTTATTATCTGAGACAGTCTGAGACAATAGCGATCTGAAAATTCTGCAGTTTCTGTTTTTGATATGAAATACAATAAGACAGGAAAACATAACATTCAAAGAAAATAATAAGTGACCCTATTTTGAAACGAAATTCAGAAATTGATTTTGATTTATTCTTTCTTTGTCTCTTGATTTTTTTTCTTTATCCAAATTCTAAATGAAATAAAACCCTGTTCAATCTTAAGGGAAAGCCTTTAGGGACACTGTAAATGTCGGTAAGAGATTAATTTCACATGGATATTCATTATTGGTACACATGAAAGAAGAAAAACAAATTCAGGGAAAACAATAATGAATTTATAGATTATTATTAATCTTTCTATACACTTCAAGTGAAGAAACACACACACACACACACCACCACACACACATAAAATGCTGTTTTGAATTAGTTTCTATGAGAGTGAAAGGCTCCTTTGTATTTCGGTCAAAGACTACAGTCATATGAGAAAAGAAATTGCAAAACAGATTGCATCTATTATGCTGAGGTTCAAAGACAAAATAAAGAGATAAGATAAATATTCTATGTTATATATAAGGGACTTTTCGGAAACATTTTTTCACGCACAGGAATTGCGGGAGACATGGAAAAAACTGCCCGCCTTGTTGTTGCACTGAAATCTTTTCAAAGGCCTCCTGCTTTCCCTGTAGTCCGCCGAACTATACTTGATGGCAAACTCCCCACATACATATCACCACACCCCGCAACACATACATGCATATTACTTTCTGGTTAAACTGTTCATGTTCCTGACACTTAACATTATTCTGTTGTACTTGGCATGAGACTTTGATGAGTTGTGGTGGGCACCTGAGCACCATACACAAAAATTTTCCATTATTGATTTTGAAAAAAAAAAAAAGAAAGGAAAAATTTAAAAAAAACTATTACACCACTTTTACGGACAGTCGACCCAATGAATTGAGAAGATCAAAACGGTGTATTGCTTTTAAATATTAATGTATAGCGCACATTTATTATTTACAAACTTTTTCGGCCACACTCTAGAAAAATGTGTGGGCCGTTAAGTGGGTTGTTCGTAGTGTGTTGTGTGCGCGCGCTTTGTGTGTGTGTGGTGTGTGGTGTGATGTGTGTGTGTGTGTGGTGTAGTGGAATGTGAAGGAGGTTGTGTGTATGTAAAGAGAAAACAAGAAGGAAACGGGGGAAACGGGAAACGGAGACGTTCCGGAATTGTAAAGGTTTTAATTCAGTTTTAAGGTATTGTGGTCAAAAAATGTATTCGAGATTTCTATGTACTTTTTGGACCACACCTTGTATTCTGAAAAAATGAACTTCCAATCAATTTGTTCATTTCTATCTTGTAAATCCAGCTTCAACTCGATACAACTTTCTATTTTTTATTACGGACTTTTGCAGAGATTGGAGGTTCTATTATTTCCGGAATAACTCGTGTGTGTTGTATTATGTTATACTCGCTATACCATCATGCGGGTGCTAGAATCACCGAGTAAAGGGAAATTATCCATATTTGATTATTGTCATTATTCGTTATGTGTATTTTCAAATGACTAAGATGTGAAGAAAAAAGGTTAATTCGACAGTATTTAATATTTAAAAAATTGAAAAAAAACACAAGTTTTAAAAAACGCAATGGATATCTATCTATCTATTCTATTCTATCATCTATTTATTCTATTTCTATAATATATATATATATAATATTAATATAATATATATATATATATATATAATTCCAAAACTAGAGAGTAATCTCCTTTGACACAAAGTTTTATTTAAAAAAAACCTGTCGACAGTGTAGAGCTTTCAATGTTTGCTCTTAATGTAGAGGTCACAGAGAAAAATTTATAAGTAAAGAAATAACAAAAGACTTAGAATTTCAGCATTATAGTCTATTCAGGGAGCTTTAGGAAAAAGTGAAATGGTCTAACTCTACCGACTCAATCCAGATGGCGAATGATGAATTCTTTTTACTTTAAAGTCATGCAACATCAAGATTTTCGTTGGAAATTCATAATCACAGGACATAATTTAAAAAATTAAAAAATAAAAAAAAAAAAAAAATAAAAAATCTTGTTTTTCAAATGCCTATAAAGTAATTAAAGAATTCTCAATTCGCATCTTGATGAGTCGGCAGATTTAGACCTTTCTTATCTAAAGCTCCCTGAAAATCTCCAATGTCTTTGTTATTTCATTTACTTATTATATATATATATATAATATAATATATATATATATATAAATATATATTTGACATTTCGCATTTGTAATTAGATAATTTTCAGAACCCGATTTTTCTTTTTTCATAAACCAAGCCTTTTTTTGTTATACTTATTTTTTTCACCTTGCAATTCGTTCTTACAAACATTGACGTTCTTAACAAACCTTAAACGGTAGTGTCTTAATAAATCGAAGTTTCCCTTTCAAAAAGTTATCTCTCTCATTTTTTCACAAAAATAGGATAAATTATATTTACCTAGGCAAATGTGAGCTAGGTACTCACAATACGAATATTTATGTTTCTATTTAAGATTTTTTTATTATGTTATAATTATTCAGGGTTATTTTTTTGATTTTCAGAATTTTAAAAGACATAGAAATTCGAAAACTATTTTCGTTTGAATAAATTTCACCAAATTTTGAAATAGAAAGAGAAATGGAAAAACAGATTCTCTCAGAATTTATTTATACTTTTAAATTTGTGAAAACAACCATATACATGCATTTTCTATGGGTTTTTCTGTTCTACTACTAGTCTCTACTATACGAACATTGTAACATACTAAATGCAATATATGTTAACGAGATTACTGAAGTCCCTGGGCTTTTATGACGATAACTACTATATTAGAAAAGGAGGAAGAAAAGAAATAAGGTTGAGAGAGTAATGAACACAAAACAGTTCTGACCGGTGCGGTAACCTCCCGAATGGAAAATTTGAGTATCAACGGAAGTCGGATGTGACCGAACTGGATGTCACGTGGTTGACGTGGGAACACGAAGTAAAGGTATTTGTTTTTGTTTTTGTTTGCTTTCGGACCGCGGTAGGGGAACGGACGGGCCTTTGTCCTAGTATGGGGTCACAGTTAATTCAAGCCATGTTCTCTCTCTCTCTCCTTCTTTCTCTTTCATGGCTTTTCCTCCCCTCTGATACGACCCCACGAGACGAGCATTTTGAAAAATAAAGGGCTAGCAGTTGTGACTTACAATATTTCTCACATTTAATTTTATCAACAAGATGACTACCACGTACAGAAGGCCTTTTAGTTACGGTGAATATTATATCGCATTGGACTGTGACCTAGATATACGACAACGTACAGATATTCGTTTTAGTGCCCGGAAATAAGTTCACCAACGTTTACAAATGAAAATCTTAATTAACATATTTTTGAAATAGTTATTCTTGTAAGTTCTGTATTGAAATGAGTTATTACTAAGTTAATGACACATTATTGCTTGGTACCGATGACGTTTTCATCCTGGTTAGCAAAACATAGTCTCCGCCAATTCCATAACTGCTGCAAAGCGGGTTCTATCCTTGGCTAGATGCCTTACGTTTTGTAATAAACAAAGCCACGGCGAATAAACTTGGGTGTTCAAGTTTCTGACCGCCATCCTTGGCCCAGTTGAAAAGGACTTAAGTAAGTAAGTCCTGATTCTATAGAATCCTTTGGTAAAGTGAATAAGTCCTGCAGCTATAAATCACTTTGGTAAGTAATAGTCCTGGTTATGGAATCTTTGGTAAGTGGAATAAGTCCCTGAGTTATGGAATCCTTTGGTAAGTGAATAAGTCCTTGAGTTTATGGGGAATCCTTTGGTTAAGTGAATAAGGTCCTGAAGGCTTATAGGAATCCTTTGGTAAGTGAATAGTCCTGAGTTTAATCGAATCCTACGGTAGTGTTAAAAGGTTCCTCCACTGATATAATGCTATGTTCCGTTCGTCCCACGGAGGTTTTCACGTAGTTGAGAGTAGTATTGACCAGAAACAGCCGGCGTTTAATAAAAACAATATCAGCAGCAGGAGTACTGCCAGTTGATTGGCCAAGATTATGGTCACTATGATTATCACCAAGTCCTATAAAATAGGAGTAGGCTTCCTAGCCACACAACTTATATCAAGAAAAGGGCCACATAAAGTTGTTCCATTTTGTGGTTATGATAGTTAAAAAACCTAGTCTCGGCAAATCCGTTACTACTGACTAGCAATTTTTAATACTCGCTTGCATGCAAATATTTTGCAACTTTCTGTGATATCGTACCCACTCTGAAATGGAATTGAATAAACAACTGCCCATCTGGTTATTACTGGTTAGAAATCTAGTCTCGTAATCCCTTACTACTGAATAGGAGTTCGATCTCTCTGATTATACCCATACTGGTGAGCTTGTCTCAACATTGCTTACCCATGGAAATGGTCAATAGGAAAGGTGTCTTATTTTTGTTAATAAATTAACAAGCTTAGTCCTCTAAGTTTCTAATACTACTAAAAATAATATCAGAAAAACGCCAACATAAAGTTGTTCCATTCTGGTATAATTAGGTTTAGGAAGCTTAGTTCTCGCAGTGTACTACTGGACAGCAATGTTGATAACTCGCTGGATTGCCAAATATTTGCACTTTTTGGATAAACAAGGCTGTTCCCATCGTGGTTATTGTACTGGTTAGAAATCTAGTCCTTGTATATCCCTACTTACTGAATAGTTGAGTTCGATTTTCTTCTGGATATACCATACTGTTGAGCTTGTGTCACATGCATTACCCATGGCAAATGTGTTGGTAATAGTGTCATATTTTGTGTAATAATTAACAAGCTTAGTCTCTAAGTTCCTATACTACTAACGAAATTAATATATTAATGATATTGAAGGCAATTACAATGCGTATAAAAATTAAAAAACAAAAAGATTGTTTTTTGTCCTTATCGATTTTCAAGTAGAAACTTTATCTTCAGAGACGAAATATGCAGAAATGACATGCCTTTAAGTTTTTTTTTTTTGCTGGGTTATTACTTTTTTTTCTTCTTTTTTTTTTCCTTCTTCTTTTTTCTTTTCTCCTGCCTTCCCCCTTCTTTGTAGTTATGATGTAATGGACGGAATAACTGTAATTCTTCTTTTTTTTTAATATTGCTTGAGAACGAATGTTTAAACCTAAAAAAGTTCGACCTTTCGCTGGGAGTTTATCTCTCTCTTTTTTTTTTTTTTTT
>CM042146.1:7550440-7573265 GCA_023376005.1 Doryteuthis pealeii | reverse complement strand
GAAATGGTGGACTATGTGGATGAAGTAGGGATGTTTGTCACAAAGGACCAGCTTCAATTTTGATGTTTGGGGGATTACTAGACAGCGATGGTTATGTTATGCCAACATTTGTCTTCCACATGGATTCCGCCTCAACACGAAGGCCTTCATCAGTTGTCTGAGAAGAAAGTTAGTTGTTGCCCTGGATTCAAAGAGAATGGCTACTTAGAAGACCCTACATCTTGGCAACAGGACTCTGTGCCATGCCTTACAAGCAGGAATCCAGGAATTAATAGTCAGGAAATCTCCACATCACCCCTACCCTTCTAACCGCCTAACTATCCTCATTACAACCCCCTTTGATTATCATGTGTGGTGTGGTTGAACGACAGATCAACAAAACTCCGTGCAACATCAGAAGATGAACTGAAGGCAAACAATAACGGCAACATTTACCAATTCAAATAAGGAGCCCGTCGGAAAGACTTGCAGGAAGATTCCCAAGTCTGGGGGCCATCAAGATTTCTTTAAATTAAATTTAATCTATAGTATTTCAATATGGTTTCATGAAATTTTTATTAATTATATCTGATAAAATAAACTGTCAATGTTATTTTAATTTTTAAGTAATTAGACACCATTTTAACCATAGCAGCCTGTATTTGTTCTTTCTTACGTCACGTTCCCTTAGAAGAAATTTGTCCAATAAAAATCAAGGCCATCTCCGACAAAAAAAACAAAAGACTAAACATATATAGATAAGATATGTTTAAAAATCTAAACAAATTTATTTATTCAGTATTTCTTACATTCATTAACAAAGTCCCAGTCACCCGCAAGTGCGTGGAATAGCTTAATATACGATGTCAATTTTAAACAAAAATGTTTAACCTGATTTTCTTTCCCTCTTTTATTTAACCACATCGTTAGAAGCCAAAGCTACAAAAACTAATAAAGTAAAAATACTCAATTTTACTTTATTTTACCCGTTTTTTTGAACTTCAAAAATAAAGGTATCTGTACAACAAATAAACGATCCGTTATAAAAAATGTAAAACAAATTTATTCTCCATAGAATTATCTTATTTAAACATGTAAAAACCATTTACCTGCATTTTAAGGTAGTCAGTTTAACAAATATTGAAGGGTTGGCGCATTGGCAACGAAATAATTTACAAAAACATCTTTTCAGAATTTTAAAAACTAAGCTCTTCAAAAGAAATACATATCTTCACTTTCAGATACCGCGAAAATTTCATATACATCCGGATAATTAGCTAATTTTGGGGGATTAAAAAATATCAGTGCGTGTTTTGTACATATTTAGGATTAGAGGTTTAAAATCTTAATATCTGAAATTGAATAAATATTAAAAAGAATTTATCTTAAAAGAAATATGGATTTAAAGAAAAATAATTATTGATTTTATTATTTCTTTTTATGCCAAAATGAAAACACACGTTAATACAAGTTTGCAAAATTAACGCTAAATCAATGCTTAGATCTGTAGTTGAGTTTGTTGAATTTTAATTTGTAAAAGTTTTATAAATATTTTATTAAATGATTTTGAGTTAAACAATCCTGTAACTTATTTTTTACGAAATAATTTAAATAATTATCGAAATAAAAAATCAATACAAAATAATCTTAAATGGATGTATTTCTTGTAAATACTTCTTTTATTTTATTTCGAAAATTAATATTTGTATACGAAATAAAGATATTAATCAAGCATTTAAAAAAATAAAAAAAAAAAAGATTAATTTAAAAAAATGTTACGTAAAAAATAGTATATTTAGTATACATGATTTTTTTAAGTTAAAACCGTTTGATTTTTTAAAATTCAATTATCGTAAGGTTATTCTTCGTAAGTTTTTACTTTAAATAAAGTATTACAATGTTTTAATAATCAAATATTAATAATAAAACAGCTATTTACTATTATCTATTCTTTTTTTACGCGATGAAAAACTTTGGTTTTTAAAATTCGTTATTCTCATAAAGTTTATTCTTCATCGTACTTGGCTTAAATCAAAGTATAGACATTATGATTTACAGAATGATTAAACTTTATAATAACAATATACATTATTTATTTGAATTTAATTATTTACAGTGATGTTTTGATTTTTTAATTGTTTATCGATTAAGCGTATTTTCATAATAAATTGCGTAGATATTTTGAAACGTTTGATAGATGTCTATTGTTTATCTAATGTTATTATTAAGTATTTTTTTATTACAATATCTTCGCTTATACAAAGTTTATCGTTCTGATTTTTTATATAAAGATTTTATATATAGATTTCTTTTGTGTTGATCACATTCAGTACATCTTCAGTTTTGATAATCAACTGTCGTATTCCCATAAACAGGTTCACGGACGTTTTCCTTTTCATATATATATATATATTATATATATATATATATTATATATATATATATATATATATGTAAGAAGATTTATCCAAAACTTGTTAGTAAAGGATGATTCTTATGTGATTTCAAGATCCACTGTACTATATTATGATCCGGATGTATAAATTACAGTGACATTAAATCACTAAAGAGGAGCTCAATGTAAAATAACCTTTTAGATTATATACAGAGCATATTATCAATAAGAAAAACTCAATACAGTTAATCCCATAATAAATTTATTTCTACGAAATTGGGGCCCATATAAATCTAAGTGATTTAACCGGCTCTCAAATTTGCCTCATCAGATGGGTCCTCAATTCACTTATGGAGACCCATCTGATGAGAGCGGAAAATTTGGGGGCGGTTTAAGAATTATTATGGCCCCTTATTGTATATATTATATATATATATATATATAATATTAATATATATATTATAAGTCTTTCTTCTTTAAACTACACAGGTGCAAAGTCAATATAGCTTTCGATCTATGTATATATATATATTTTATTATATATATTAGGTGGTCTCCTAGCTTGTACCAGAAATTATATATATATATATAAATTTTATATATATATTTATATTATTATATATATATTATCAGAAATGAGAAATATAAATATTGTGAGAAATGAAATATATAATCAGAAATGAGCACATGACTTTAATTTCCCCTAGAAAACTCTTTCCGTTCAATTCTTTATTCTAGCGAGTTAATTTCTTAATGTCATCTCTTGAATAAGATTTAGTTCCTAAACAAAACTGTCATCTCTTGACATAAGTTTTAAGTTAGTGTAAAAAATGTCACACTATTTGGCTTTGTGGTTATAAGAGTTGATGAATTTACACAATCTGTGTCATCTTTTTAAAAATATTTAATGATCTCTAATAGTTAGAATTTGAAATCTCCATTTATTATAGTAATTTTTCAGCTGCGCAACGTCTTAGATGGAAATTCAAATCAAAAACACGATATTCTGTTCGATAATATTTGATAACCAACTCGTTAAAACTTTGTTGGGCTTAATTTTGAGATGAAAATTCGAAGAACGCAGAAAGGTGTAAGATGATAATCAAAATCAGCGATATGATGGGATTTTATTACTGACTCTAGTAACAAGATACACTAAGTGGAGCCAACTGTTCAAGTCTGATTCCAGGAGATTGATTTCTATTTGTGCAATTGCACATGAAAAATCAAAAGACCAATATGACTATCAAAACCATTATATATATATATATATTATATATATTATATATATATATATTTAATTATATATATATATATAATATATAATGTTTTTTTTTTAAAGTGGGCGTTTATTACAAGCATAAAAATATATAAATGAATGAATCGATATTATGGAGTATTGGATTCCCTTATTTATTAATTATTTTTTGTCATTAAATTAGGTTCGTTTAAGATACCCTTAATTCAAATGAATGTATTACTGACAAAAATAATTAAAATAATAAGTGAATTCCAATACTCCATAATATCGAGTCATTCATTTATATATTTTTTGCTTCGATAACGCCCAATTTAAAAGAACATTTTAAAATATATACCATAGAGATGCAACGGAGACCACCAAATAATATATTTATATATATATTTATATATATATATATATATATATTTATATATTATTCATAAATCGGGGAAAACTATATTGACTTTGCAACCCGATGTCGGTATTAAAGAAGAAAGACTTAATTTGCATAGAAAATATGATGAGTCTTTTCTTTGGAGGCCTGTTCTTCGCCTTAGTAGAGTGGATTACCATTGCCTATGTCTATCACTGTGACGAACACCTCCTGTGTGTGAAGCTCACCATTAACTTACTACTCATTATTTTGTTTCTATCCTGCAGAGAGGAACCACCGTATTCAGTTAAACAATAAATTTGTTTACCTACCTTTGATGCTTGTCTCTTTTTTAGGAAATATAATAAACAAAGGAAGACGTCTAGTCAGCTTGACTACTAGAAATGAAAGGGGAAAAGATAACGTCATGATATTCATTAAGGAAAAAGGTTTATGAAGAAATTTATTGAGTAACATCAATAAATACAATTATTACTGTTGTAGCCGGACCGTTCTACAGTGGAGAATATTACACCGGTTTCTCACTATTAATGTAGACACCGAGTGAAAGGGTTGCTACTGTTAGTTTTTAGTGCAGCTAGCCGTTCTTGTACCTTATTGTAAATACACTTGTCTCATTTTACCTACCTCGACTTGACTTCTTTTTTTTTACTGTGAACTAACACACAAATTACGTAACACTTCTGGTTGGGAATTTGTTTGGAAGAAATGTTTTCATTAAATTGTGAAAACAAAACCAAATGCCATATTATGGGAAACGAAGATGATAAAAAGAAAAGCATTAAAAAAAAACTTTTGTCAATCTTCTTTGTGTTTGTAATTCGTATGAAAATTAGATTAATATATATCTTATTTTATAATGGAGATTGTGTGTTTTTCTGTCTGTACCGAAACTTTTTATACTCAAGTCACAATTTCCATATAAGTTATTACGACACATTCTCCATGGATTCTATTTCTATTTTTAAACGTTAATTAATATAAAACTGTTTGACATTATTATTGTAGCTTAACCTATACTTATAACATGGCCATTGTATTTATAATACAACATAAATACAGTTTTCGAGTACGTAAAGCTAATTTGCTATTTGATATTTAAAAAACTGATTTTTTAATAAAATCGTGCTTGGGTAGTTATTGATTTCTATTTCGTTTTGGTTTTATCTTAATGAATATGAGTAAAAATCTCTTCAATTAAATCTAAAGAAATTCTTTAACAAGAAGAATAACTGTCATTTTATTCTTTACTTTCCTATTTAACTAAATAGGTATAAATTAGGAAAATTAGCATTGAAAAAACGGAAAGGTGAATGAAGAAGTAAATTTCAGTTGTTCTATTTTCCGATTATACCCCCGTCCGTTTCAAATCTTTTTATCTGAATTCTTATTTAGTTTCAATTACCTTTTCTAATTTAATTACGATATTTTTTATTACATATTTAAACTTAAATACTTGCTACCCGGAGGGTGCATATATTTGCTAGTATTATCGATTTCAATAGGGCTAACATAAATAAACAGGCTAGCCTAGATTCCTTCATTTTTACTGCAATTTACAGATTCAGTGGGCAAACATTTAAACAAACTAAACTACCTTAGGTAAGCTTCAAATTTAACCGAATATACCGATTACGCAGGATAACTCAAACAAACCCTTAAGTTATCGATAGGCTTCATTAATTTACCCGAATTTACGGATTACTTAAGCTAAACAGAAAATAAACTAGGCTGGGCTAGACTAGATTCGGATATTTTCATCTACAATAATGGCTTTTTCGTCTTAAGTCATTTTTCGACTTAAAGTATGTGTCCTCTGGAAATAACCAAAGGACGTAGTGTGAGTTTCTTTTTTTATCCAGCTTTTTTAATTGAGTACGTCTAGGGACAAGAAGAACGATCATATTTGTGCGTTTCCTAAGGACACTTTACACATGGATCACCAGAGTGAGCTAGCCAGCAAACATACATGATCAGCTGAGTGCGGTTACTGGATGTCATGGAGGAGACTAGTAGAGTAGATGACAGATAGGGTGAGAGCGTGTGAGAGAGAGAGAGAGGAGAGAGTTCTTTCCTGGACTAGTTACTATCAAGGTTTTTTAAAACCCACCCTATTGTACTGATGCTTAGCTGGAGGAGAGTAATTGATATCATACTTTTCCAAGGTATTAGCACTGTGTGAAATGCAAACAACTTCGAACAAAATTTGAACTCGTGTTTGACGACTCCATTTCCTACGACCATTAACCAGTACACCACACACCTTATACAGTATGGTAGTGTGACGTGTTGCTTAAAGTCTGAGATATTCTAACGTAGTGTGGCCAATGTAGTAATTTGTTGTTTGTTTTCTTTGTTTTTTTGTTATTATCTGAAACAAGAATTCCCACTGGGCTAATAAGTTCATAAACAATGTTGGTCTTGTTGATTTTAGATTTTGTGAGGTGTTATTGATGTTGATTTTATGTGATCAATAGGTTTTAATTCTTTTATCATAAACAATTATTTATTTTATTATTATTTATTATTACTTCATTATTTATTTACTATTATTATATTATTATTTGCAGAATAAACTGAAGAGTATGCACTGTTTTTCGTGGCTTATTCTTCCCGTTTGTATTCAATCATATACATCGTGGTTGCAATAGCATAAGTTTATATTGTTGCTATTATCTCTGTGATCTGTATTATTGTTCTTTGTTTTCTTTAGAAACGATTTAATCTGTCAGTCGATAATAAGATTAGGAAAGCTGCTGTTTTTATTCTCCTGAGTTCTTTAAAGAATAAGTGAGAGAGAAGAAATAGAGCGTTCTCTATTGAGAATATATCGAGCTACTGTTATTTAATATGGTTGTTGACATTCGCTATTATAATTAAGATGACGGGGATTTTCTATGTTTTTTATATTGTGAGGTGGTTAATGTTTTATTATTGGATTAAGTAATGAACGAAGGAATTGTATTTGGTATTTTTTTGCTAAGTTCATAAGTGAATTTGCAGACAAGGTTTTCTTCCGAAGTGGAATCGAAATTTTTTACCCTTTTTTTGGTGATCTTGAGCTTTGACATTTGGAAAATTGATGTGGAAAATATTCAAATAATTGTTTGATTATTACATGCACGTACATTATTTGAGAGGGACGGGCTCAGTTTCATTTCAAATTGTTGGGTTTTTTTTTTTTACTCCTTTAATAAATACGAGGATTTGTCTTACTATATAACAAACCCCCTGACATTGAATGTTTAACTCCCACCCTTTGAGGCAATGTCTTTCAAAATTCATTTTTACGACGCCCGGAGGGAGATTTATATTGCGAGTATGTAAAATTTTGATTTAAATTTACCGTTAAATATATAGTATCAATTTGACAATAATTATCCTTATATGAAAAAAGAAGACTATATATATATATATATATATATACACACACACACACACATATATATTATATATATATATATATATATATTATAAGTATATATATATATATATATATATATATATATATATATATTATATATTATGAGTATAGATAAAAGGTATTGAAAACAACACAATATGCTGTTAAAGTGAAAAACATTTTATATCATATTCGTATCTAATAATATTGAACATATTTCGATTTATAAAAATCATCTTCAGAGCTTGTATTTTACTCCGGACTCATCGAGAGAGAAGACGAAAATAATATGAATTTACATTATATCAACTGCGCCACTGACTCGTGTATTCGGATTTGTTACATTTTTAAAACGTTATTTTCTACCTGTTAGCTCAGTCGGTAGAGCGTTCGGCTAGAAACCACAAGGTTCCTAGTTCGATTCCGGTCCTCACCAACTCAGCGTATGAGTAGCACAGGGATCTGTGTGGTGAAGTAAGGAGCTGATGGTAGGTGTGGCGCTCCACCTCAGATGCTAAAAATAATCTCCTTGGTCTAGCGCTATTGAAAAGGGGATAGACTCCCTCGTTGACTGGCCGATACCGACTTTAGGCCGCCCCGTTGACTTTACTTTACTTACCAGTTCTGCAAATTACAAAGTGAAAACAAATAAATGCGGAAAATTTGAGAAATACATGACTTTTCCAAGAAAACTGGAAAATGTATGTAACATAAAGTTAAAGGTGATTTAAATGGAATTTGGATGTTTTGGAACCTTTGGAACACTCTTGGAAAACCAGGAAAAGAAATTGGATCAACTGGAGGTAAGAAGAATGGAGACTATCTAGGACACACTACTTTTCAAATCAACTAGGAGTTGTAGATATTTTTTGTCACACAAATTCCAGTGAAGACATTTGGGAGGGGCTGCCGTAATCAAAAGAAAAAAATAGTAATAATCATAAAAATAATAACTAGTTCTAGTTAACTGAACTACTTTTAATTAACTGGGAGAAGAGACCTTGGTAACTCGTGGATTTTACCGGTCATTATATATCCACACAAGGAGAAAATAATTGAGCGCAAAAACTAGAAAAAAGGACTTTTGTCCTCATCTTTATTGTTATTTGTACAACGTTTCGGCCAATATGCCCTTCGGCCTTGTTCAGGTATTTCTTGTCGGACTTGGGAACCTTCTCGGACTCGGGAACCTTCTTTTCGAATACGGGAACTTTCTAGTCGTAATCGGGGGCCATAACGGAACTTTGAACCTAACCCTTTATTTAGTTCACAGTGGTATAAATAAAGGGTTGGGTTCAAAGTTCCGTTATGGCTCCCGATTACGACAAGAAAGTTCCCGAATTCGAAAAGAAGGTTCCCGAGTCCGAGAAGGTTTTCGAGTCCGACAAGAAATACCCGAAGAAGGCCGGAGGGCATATTGGCCGAAACGTTGTACAAATAACAATGAAGATGAAGACAATAGTCCGAATAACGCAGATAATACTAATCATCAACCCTCATCTCAAACATTCAGAGAAATAACAAAAAAAAAGGATCTTCCCAGAAAGTTGGACACGTTAGAAAATAATACCAATAAAAGAATACGCTATTTTAATTAACAAAAATTTCGAAACTAGTAGATGTTAGAAGAGTTCAGAAGATATTTTAGTTTAATTTCATATCAATTCATATGATGCCAAATTCATCCTTTAAGAAGAGTAGTGATGTTATATAACTCATACATGGAAGTGCGTGGTGTAATGGTTAAAGTCATGGGAAATGGACTCGTCGCCCCGAGTTCAAATCCTGGATGTGGTAATTGCATTTCACTTAGCGCTAATACCCTTGGGAAAGGGATGAATCCTACTCTCCCTCCAGCTATGGGTAAATAGTAGGGCAGACTGGGCTCTTTAACCTTGGTTAGGCAACCGGTCTAGGAGAAGGAAAACTCTGAATTAAAACCTGTTGAACTCCGCTTAAGAAATTGACCTTGTGTCGTATCCTGTTCGTGCGGAGGGGTTGGTAGATATATATATATATATATATATATATATATATATATATATATATTAACTCCTACATAGGGGAGGAGGGTGTTCATACATTTCCCGAGGGTAGTAGTGCGAATGTGATTTGAGGTGACTTGCTCTCACTCTGACCAATAAATTGAAAGAGACAAGCAAATACGTCAGGAGTAATATAATGACTATAGATAGTTACCAACAGCTCCGGACGAGCAGGATGTCACACAAGGTCAATTTCTTGAGCGGAGTTTAACAGGTTTGAATTCAAAATGTTCCTTCTCTTATAATGGTTACCTAAACAGCGTCCTATCATTTACCCATAGATGGAGGAGTAGGAATTGGATCCATACCTTCAACAAGGTATTAGTGTTATATGAAATGCAAACAGCCTCGTCTAAGATTTGAACTCGTCTCGTCGTGTCTATATCCAACGACATTAACCACTACACCACTCGCTTCAATTAATAAAAATGAATATAACCTGCCTTATACAATAAATAGATCGACTTACTTTTTCTATAGGAAATTAAAGAGATAAATCGTTATTTTCAAATTTAATTTTTCATATCCAGTTTTATTTGAAGCGTTCGATTTGCTTCCTTATTTCTTTTATTTTAAAAAATGTCAAAAATATAATATCTTTATTCGTTCTTATTTAATTTGTCTATTTTATTTTTTTCGGAAACATTAACATTTTCTTCAGTGTTTATTATCATTATTATTTTCTCATCCTTTTTCGCCACTCATCGCCATGTTTTATTTTCTTTGATTTGGTGTCATATATATTCAATTCATTCCAATTTCATTCCTTTCACCTTTTATATTGTGAATATTTGTATGATTATTTTAATCGATCATTCAATTTAATTTTTCTAAAATCTATCTGTATCTTCTCTGTCTCTGTCTCTCTGTCTCTCTGTCTGCCTTTCTGTTTGTCTCTGTCTCTATCTGTCTGTCTGTCTGTCTGTCTGTCTCTCTCTCTCTCTCTCTCTCTCTCTATATATATATATATATATATATATATATATATATCATCAGTGTGTCGTTCTGTCTATATCTCTTTTTCATATCTGTATCTCTCTGTTTCTGTCTATCTATCTGTCCATCTCTATTTCTCCCTCTCTCTCTCTCTCTCTCTCTCTCTCTCTCTCTCTCACACACACACACTCACACACACACACAGTCTCTCCCCGTCTCCCCCTCTCTCTCTCTCTTTGTATATCTCTCTCTTCTCTGTTTATTTCTCTGCCTATCTGTCTGTCTATTTCTGTGTTCCTATATCGATCTATCTCTTCTCTGTCTGTACTCTCTCTCTCCCCTCTCTCTCTCTCTCTCTACCCCCTCCTCTCTCTCTCTCTCTCTCTCTCTTTCTCTAACCCCCTCTCTCTCTTTATGTCTTTCTCTCTCTGTTTCTTAATGTCCTTGTATCCCTTTTCTTCTCCAATTCTATTCATTGTCCTCTAAAATCAAACACCAATCAATTTTTCATGCTGGGAATATTTGTTCATCAAATACTGAGTCAATTCATCCACTTTGCATTTCCCAGAATCCATTAGTTTTTATTCACTCTTCAAACTAAAGTGACAAAAAAAAAACAAAAAAAAACACCGGACTGAAAACTCATTTTCGACTCTCCTTAAATAAACCCATTGCATTATGGCTTTCTTCATTTACCAATGACATCACATTGTTTGCTCGTATCAAGTGTCAAAGACGATCATCTTATGTCATACATACGCATGCGCAATAGTCAGAATATTACTTGATTTGTTTTCGTGCATTTATGTTTTGATTAAAAGATACTTGATACTGAAAAAAAAAAGAAATGTAGATGAAACGGTATGAAATCTAAACGTGTTATTGAATGCAATTGAGAGAATAAGTGAAATGCATTTTGAATGTTCTGAATGCTAAGAGCGTTCAGTTCAATTTTTTGTCAATCCTATCATGCAAAAGAGAAAAAAAAAACTATGAAAACTTAACAATAAAGCAATAATAAACCAGAAAACTTAATGATGTAAACGCAATGTGAAAATATCTCGACCTTGATAAATTGAAAGGTTTAAGTTTACAATATGCACGGAATAGTGAAAAATAAATATAACTGTAAATAAAGACAGAAGAAAGGAGATAATTTGAGGGATTGAAGAGTATTATGATTTCGATTTTTAACCGTGAATTAAGCAGTGGAGATGTCAAAGACATTTTTAGTAAACACATGTGTCTTTGAAAATCGTGCTAAATATTTCTGTGTAAAACCTATGATATCTTCCTTAGCCCATAATGATGCTGGTTGTCAATTAATTATATCATACTCTCTCTCTCTCTCTCTCTCTCTCTCTCTCTCTCTCTATATATATATATATATATATATATATATATATACATATATATATATTTGTATATGTATAAGTATTAACTTACCGGTGGGTATAAGAACGATCGTTGGAAGCGCACAATATCCAGAGGTTAAGGTTGAGAAAAAACAAATACAAAGTGCTCAATACAATGTAGAGCATAAATTTATTTAAGAATGGAAATGAGTAACCTACTCGAGTTTCATCGATAGATTCTTCAGGGTTACTTTTAAATTAATCGAGTTTACGATTAATCTTTGGTGTTATAAACATGCCCGTTGGAAATCGTAAA
The DNA here is from genome assembly GCA_023376005.1 of Doryteuthis pealeii. Lineage (NCBI taxonomy): Eukaryota > Metazoa > Mollusca > Cephalopoda > Myopsida > Loliginidae > Doryteuthis > Doryteuthis pealeii. The sequence goes on along the minus strand of CM042146.1, from coordinate 7,561,199 downwards.
CTCGATTAATTTAAAAGTAACCCTGAAGAATCTATCGATGAAACTCGAGTAGGTTACTCATTTCCATTCTTAAATATATATATATATATATATATATATATATATATATAAAGATAAACCTAATGAGTCAGATATACCTACTACAGGTTTCGCTTAGTGCTCTTCAGGGCTAAGATCTGACTAAGATCTTAAGTCTGAAGAGTCAGATCTTAGCGCTGAAGCGCACTAAGCGAAAATGTTGGTAGGTATATCTAACTCATTAGGATTATCTTTATTATTTGGTCTACTTAGGTATTGAGCACTCTTTACTTATTAGCTTTAGTATATCCTAACGGTTTTTGTATCAATATATATATATATATATATTATATATATATATATATATATATAGTTTTTTTTCTTTTGGACAGGTATTATAGTATCAACCGATTATTTTCGATTGCTACGACTATCTTTTCTTTTTTTCAAAAAAATCTTTTTTTCTCCCCAGGTAATGTTTGGTAGTATATTTTTTACAATCAAATTATTTGCCGGTTTTTTTTTTTACCGCAAGGTTTACCAATAAGTTTGGTATATATATATATATATATATATATATATATATATATATATATGCAGTTGCTTTTTATACGTTGTTACTATTTATATTAAAATATTTTTTCGGATTCTTGCAATTACATGTGATTACTTTATTATCTGAGACAGTCTGAGACAATAGCGATCTGAAAATTCTGCAGTTTCTGTTTTGATATGAAATACAATAAGACAGAAAACATAACATCAAAGAAAATAATAGTGACCCTTTATTTTGAAACGAAATTCAGAAATTGATTTTGATTTATTCTTTCTTTGTCTCTTTGATTTTTTTCTTTTATCAAATTCTAAATGAAATAAACACCTGTTCAATCTTTAAGAAAGCCTTTGACACTGTAAATGTCGGTAAGAGATTAATTTCACATGGATATCATTATTGGTACACATGAAAGAAGAAAAACAAATTCAGAAAACAATAATGAATTATAGATTATATTAATCTTTCTATACACTTCAAAGTGAAGAAACACACACACACACACACACGCACACACACATAAAATGCTGTTTAGAATTAGTTTCTATTGAGAGTGAAAGGCTCCTTTGTATTTCGTACAAGACTACAGTCATATGAGAAAAGAAATGCAAACAGATATTGCATCTATTATGCTGAGGTTCAAAGACAAAATAAAGAGATAAGATAAATATCTATGTTATATATAAGACTTTCGGAAACATTTTTTCACGCACAGAATTGCGGAGACATGGAATAAACTGCCCGCCTCTGTTGTAGCACTGAATCTTTCAAAGCCTCCATGCTTCCTGTAGTCCGCCGACACTATACCTGATGCAACTCCCCACATACATATGCACACACCCGCACACATACATGCATATTACTTCTGTAAACTGTTCATGTTCCTGACACTACATTATTCTGTGTACTTGGCATGAGACTTTGATGAGTTGTGGTGCACCTGAGCACCATACACAATAAATTTCATTATTGATGAAAAAAAAAAAAGAAAGAAAAATTAAAACTATTACACACTTTTTACGGACAGTCGACCCAATGAATGAAGAATGATCAAACGGGTGTATGCTTTAAAGAATGTATAGCCGCACATTATTATTTACAAACTTTTCGCCACACTCGTAGAAAAATGTGTGGGCGTAAGTGTGTTCGTACGTGTGTGTGTGCGCGCGCTTGTGTGTGTGTGTGTGTGTGTGTGTGTGTGTTGTGTGTGTGTGTGTGTGAATGTGAAAGAGGTGTGTGTATGTAAGAGAAAACAGAAGGGAAACGGGGAAACGGGAAACGGAGACGTTCCGAATTGTAAGAGGTTTAATTCAGTTTTTAAGGTGTGTCAAAAATGTATCGAGATTCTATGTACTTTTTGACACACCTTGTATTCTGAAAAAATGAACGTTCCAATCATTGTTCATTTCTATCTTGGTAAATCCAGCTTCAATCTCGATACAACTTCTATTTTTTACGGACTTTGCAGAGATGAGTAGGTTCTTATATTTCCGAATAAGTGTGGGATTATCCATATTTGATTATTGTCATTATTCGTTATGTGTATTTTCAAATGACTAGATGTGAAGAAAAAAAGTTAATTCGACAGTATTTAATATTTAAAAAATTGAAAAAACACAAGTTTTAAAAACGAATGATATCTATCTATCTATCTATCTATCTATCTATCTATCTATCTATATATATATATATATATATATATATATATATATATATATAATATATATAATATATCCAAAAGTCTAGAGAGTAAATCTTCCTATGACACAAGAGTTTATTTAAAAAAAACCTGTCGCAGTTTGAGAGCTCAATGTTTGCTCTTAATGTTAGAGTCACAGAGAAAATTTATAAGTAAGAAATAACAAAAGACTTAGAGATTTTAGCATTATAGTCTATTTCAGGGAGCTTAGAAAAGTGTCTAACTCTACCGACTCATCAGATGCGAATGATGAATTCTTTTTTTTTACTTTAAAGTCATGCAACATCAAGATTTTCGTTTGGAATTCATATCACAGGACTATAAAATTTAAAAAAAAAAATAAAAAAAAAAAAAAAATAAAATCTGTTTTCAAATGCCTATAAAGTAATAAAGAATTCATCATTCGCATCTGATGAGTCGGCAGATTTAGACACTTTCTCTAAGCTCCCTGAAAATCTCAATGTCTTTTGTTATTTCTTTACTTATATATATATATATATATATATATATATATATATATATATATATATATTGACATTCGCATTTGTAATTAGATATTTCAGAACCCGATTTCTTTTTCAATAAACAAGCCTTTTGTTTAATACTTATTTTCACCTGCAATTCGGTTCTTACAAACATTGACGTTCTTACAAACCTTAAACGGTAGTCTTAATAAAAATCGAAGTTCCCTTTCAAAAAGTTTATCTTCTCTCATTTTTCACAAAAATAGGATAAATATATTTACCTAGCAATGTGAGCTAGGTACTCCACAGATACGAATATTTAATGTTTCTATTTAAGATTTGTTTTATTATGTTATAATTTATTCAGGTTATTTTTTGATTCATGAATTTTAAAACAGACATAGAAATCGAAAACTATTTTCGTTGATAAATTCACCAAATTTTGAAATAGAAAGAGAAATGAAAACAGATTCTCTCAGAATGTTATTTATACTTTAAATTTGTGAAAACACATTATACATGCATTTTCTATGGTTTCTGTTCTACTACTAGTCTCTATATACGAACATTGTAACATACTAAATGCAATAATATGTAACGAGATACTGAAGGTCCTGGCTTTTATGAGCGATAACTACTATATTAGAAAAGGAGGAAGAAAGAAATAAGTGAGAGAGTAATGAACACAAAACAGTCTGACCGGTGCGTAACCTCCCGAATGGAGAATTGAGTATCAACCGGAAGTCGGATGTTGACCGGAACTGGATGTCACGTGGTGACGTGGAACAACGAAGAAAGGTATTGTTTTTTTGTTTTTTGTTTGCTTTCGGACGCGTAGGGGAACGGACGGGCCTTTGGTGCCTAGTATGGGGTCACAGTAATCAAGCAGTGTTCTCTCTCTCTCTCTCTTTCTCTATGCCTTTCCTCCCCTCTGATACGAACCCACGAGACGAGCACGAAAATAAAGGCTAGCAGTTGTGACTACATATTTCTCACATTGTAATTTTTATCAACAAGATGACTACCACGTACAGAAGGCCTTTTTAGTACGGTGAATATATATCGCATTGGGTACTGTGACCAGATATACGACAACGTTACAGATATCGTTTTAGTGCCCGGAATAAAGTCACAACGTTACAAATGAAAATCTAATAACATATTTTTTTGAAAAGTTATTCTTGTAAGTCTGTATGAAATGAGTTTATTACTAAGTTAATGACACATTATGCTGGTACCGATGACGTTTCATCCTGGTTAGCAAACATAGTCTCGCAAATTCATAACTGCTGCAAAGCGAGTTCTATCCTGGCTAGATGCCTTACGTTTTGTAATAACAAGCCACGGCGAATAACTTGGGTGTTAAGTTTCTGACCGCCATCCTTGGCCAGTTGAAAAGGACTTAAAGTAAGTAAGTCCTGAGCTATAGAATCCTTTGGTAAGTGAATAAGTCCTGAGCTATAGAATCCTTTGGTAAGTGAATAAGTCCTGAGTTATGGAATCCTTTGGTAAGTGAATAAGTCCTGAGTTATGGAATCCTTTGGTAAGTGAATAAGTCCTGAGTTATGGAATCCTTGGTAAGTGAATAAGTCCTGAGCTTATGAATCCTTTGGTAAGTGAATAAGTCCTGAGTTATGAATCTACGTAGTGTCAAAGGTCCACTGATATAATGCTATGTTCCGTCCGTCCACGGGGTTCACGTAGTTATGAGTAGGTATGACCAGAACAGCCGGTATAAAATAACAATATCAGCAGCAGAGTACTGCCAGTGATTGGCCAAGATTATGGTCACATGATTATCACCAAGTCTATAAATAAGAGTAGGCATCTAGCACACAACTTATATCAAGAAAAGGCCGACATAAAGTTGTTCCATTGTGGTATGATAGTTAAAAACCTAGTCTCGCAAATCCGTTACTACTGACTAGCAATTTTAATACTCGCTGGATGCCAAATATTTGCAACTTTCTGTGATATCGTACCCACTCTGAATGGATTGAATAACAAAGCTGTCCCATCGTGGTATACTGGTTAGAAATCTAGTCTCGTAGATCCCTTACTACTGAATAGTGAGTTCGATCTTCTCTGGATATACCATACTGGTGAGCTTGTCTCACATGCTTACCCATGGCAAATGGTTTTCTAATAAGAAGGTGTCTTATTTTTGTGTAATAATTAACAAGCTAGTCTCTAAGTTCTAATACTACTAAAAAATAATATCAAGAAAACGCCAACATAAAGTTGTTCCATTCTGGTATAATAGTTAGGAAGCTAGTCTCGCAGTTACTACTGACTAGCAATGTTGATACTCGCTGGATGCCAAATATTTGCAACTTTCTGGATAACAAGGCTGTCCCATCGTGGTGTACTGGTTAGAAATCTAGTCTTGTATATCCCTTACTACTGAATAGTGAGTTCGATCTTCTCTGGATATACCATACTGGTGAGCTTGTGTCACATGCTTACCCATGGCAAATGGGTTGGTAATAAGGTGTCATATTTTGTGTAATAATTAACAAGCTAGTCTCTAAGTTCCTATACTACTAACAAATAATATATTAATGATTTGAAGGCAATTACAATGCGTATAAAAATAAAAAACAAAAAGATGTTATTTTTGTCTTATCGATTTCAAAGTAGAAACTTTATCTTCAGAGACGAATATCAGAAATGTACATGCTTAAGTTTTTTTTTTTTTGCGTGGTTATACTTTTTTTTTCTTCTTTTTTTTTCCTCTTCTTTTTTCTTTCTCCTGCCTTCCCCCTTCTTTATGTTATGAATGTAATGGACGAATAACTGTAATTTCTTCTTTTTTTTTAAATATTTGTTGAGAACGAATGTTTAAACCTAAAAAATAGTTCGACCTTCGCTGGGAGCTTAGAATGTTTGACCTTGTGTCATATGCTACTCGTGGCTAATGGGTTTTGTAAAAGAGGGTGTCCTACCGTGGTGTAATAGATTGCAAGCTAATCTCTTAGATCCAATATTATTGAATAACGAGTTCGACCTCCGCTAGAAGGTCCGTCCGTGTGAACTTGTGTCACATGCTACCCGTTTAGTAAAAACAAGGTGTCATATCATTGTGCAATAGCAATCAAGATGTTCTTGTAGGTCTGTTATTGCTAACTTGCGAGTTTGATCCTCGCTTGAAGCCTCGTACTTTTGATGTTCGGTCATACCCAACCCGTCGCGAACGGATTCTGTAAAAAACACCTTTATGCTGGTTGTTACTGTTAATAAATTAACCCTGTGTTAATCATAAATTCATGTTGATTTTTAACATTTACATATCAAATTTATATATATATAATTATATATATATATATGTATATATATATATATATATTATAAGATATTATGAATAACGTTAAGAAATTAAATTATATGGATTTACAAAAAGAAAATACATGTTGCTTTATTGTAGAACTCTGGGGATTAAAATTTAAAAAATAAAACAATAAGAAACTCCCCATGAGCCTTCATCGGAAGAACATTCCGCTCATGTGCAGGAAAAAGGAACCACATCCGACCCCCAAGAGAATATCTTAGCCATACGAGTTGAGGCCTTCACTATGTCTAGACGCTTCCACTACTGGCCAGGGAGATATTTCCTTGCGACGTGGTGGCTATGACCGGTGAATAAAACCGAAACCATAAAACCACCTTCTGTCATTGACTCTTTCTTTTCGTTCCTTGAATTCCTTCCTTTTCAGCGCGACCACCAAATAAAATGGGATCAAACGCATACTTTAGGAACACAGCTAGTATAAACACACCCAACTTTAAACCTTAAAAACACACAACCTCTTGCCACCTCATAGAACACTTGGGAAAGTATTCTCTAATTTCATCAATATCTACGCTAAAACGAGGTCAGTATGTCTCGTTTGAACAGATGTTTTAACGAGTTCATAACACCTAGAAAAACATAAAGGAAAATTCTTCATAATAAAAAGATTAATAGTAAAGAAAAATGAGATGAAGCGAAAAGAAAGAACAGAAAAGATTTACAGAAATCAATGACAGAACTGAGAAGACAACATTAAAGATAGCGGTAATCGCGGAAAACAGCATGCAATTTAATTGGAACAAAAATATATTAGAGAAGATTATTGAAACCTGAACGGGAAAAAATGTATTAGTTAGAATTAATAGAAACAGGAAGAACATGGCGACAGAGAAATTATATTATTTGTCACAAGAAGAAGAAGAAGAAGAAGAAGAAAGAAGAAGAAGAACAACAACAACAACAACAACAACAACAACAAGGAAAAAGCGAAATAATAAGCAGCAGCAGCAGCAGCAGCAGAAAGAAGAGAAGAAGAAGAAGAAAGAAGAAGAAGAAGAAGAAGAAGAAGAAGAGAACAACAACAACAACAACAACAACAACAACAACAACGACAACAAGAAAATAGGGAAATGAGAAGAAGAAGAAGAAGAAGAAGAAGAAGAAGAAGAAGAAGAGAGAAGAAGAAGAAGCGTGAGAAGAAGAAGAAGAAGAAGAAGAGAAGAAGAAGAAGAAGAAGAGAAGAAGAAGAAGAAGAGAAGAAGAAGAAGAAGAAGAAGAAGAAGAAGAGAAGAAGAAGAAGAAGAAGAAGAAGAAGAAGAAGAAGATAAACAGCGGGAAAATAAATGACAGTAAATAGCATAAGCAAATAAATACTTTTCAAAAACTCATTAAAATATAGAAAAATCCGTAAAGTAAGGAAAAATGAAATAAAGCATATCGCGGAATAATAAAGAAGACACGTCAAATGAAATGATGTCCAAAATAATCAGCAGCAGCAGCAGCAGAAGTAAAAATTTCAAGAAAGAGAATAATAAGATAAAGAGGAATTGCAAATTGGCCAACGATCGGCAGCGAGGAGAGTAGAAGGAAGAGGGGAGAAGGAGGAGGGGGAGAGGAGAAGGAGGGGGAGAGGAGGAGGAGGAAGAGGATAATTCTTGTAATAGAAATAACAGGTATGGCAAGAAGAACATCTGCTGTCTTATGAAAGATGGGAAATATATTCAGGTGTATACACCTTTTGTCTATTTCATATACTTTTCAAATCAAAGTTTATCTTATATACACATCTAGAGTATATCTATGATCTCTACGATATTGTCAATAGAATCTCTATTAATCATTCGAAAAATCTTGTTTGGTTGTCTTCTATAGACATTCACAATATATGACATAGACATTTTCAATTATGTATGGCTACTAAACGCTAAAAGGGTTTAATGTTGGTTGATTTCTTCTTTGATTTTGCAGCATTTCAACACATTTTTGTTATTTTATACTGAAGTCAATATTTCTTTGAAAATCTAACATTGTCTGGTTCACAAACGATATCGTCGCAGCACTTAGTAGCCACGGGGACAATTGACAGTGCGCCTTGTTGCGTTGGTAGCATCGGGTTTCCTACGCCAGGTGTTGTTCGGAGAGTGTATCGTGAAAAAGGCAGACCACAGATTGACGCTAAATCCTAGGATTTCCAGTTCGTTTCTTTTCCTGAAAAGCAAAAAAAAGTCCCCGACTCCTTTCTGTATGAAATAGATGTGGGTCGTCAGTATAATATTTAACCAACACGAACGCAAGGAATTACATCTACACTTCTCTGCTTATTGTGTACAAGGGGCCGGGTTAGCTCAGTCGGTAGAGCGTTCGGCTAGGAACTAGAAGGTTCCTAGTTCGATACCGGTCCTCGCCAACTCAGCGTATGAGTAGCACAGTGATCTGTGCGGTAAAATAAGGAGTTGATGGTAGGTGTGGCGCTCCACCTCAGACGCCAAAACAATCTCCTCTGTCTAGCGCTATTGAAAAGGGGGTAGACTCCCTCACTGTCTGGCTGATACCGACTTTAGGCCGCCCCGACGATTTTACTTTACTTACTTTCAGTATTAGTCAACCAAAATATCAAAAAGGGAAAATTCTTGTGTAGTTCACAACTAGTTTTTCTCTCGAAGCACTTCGTTAAAGTCCAGGGGGTGCAGCCATACAGTATAAATATCACATCAACAGCTTGGAAGAATTCACATTTTATTTTATCAGAGATTTCAGATTCCCATATGGTCGATAACCGACCAGTAGCAGTCCATGACTTTCCTAAGCGTATGTTGACATCGTTTTCAGATGATTATACAAGGTGTGTCAAAAATTATCGAGATGTTTTGTACTTTTTGACACACCTTGTATTCTTTTCAGAATATAAGGTGTGTCAAAAAATTACCAAGTGTAAAGCGATATTTACCAAGATAGAAATGAAGAATGAATGGAACGTGTTTTTTTTTACAGAATACAAGGTGTGTCAAAAAGTACCATATCTAAAACTGTATTTACCAAGATAGAAATGAAGAATGTATGGAACTTTTTTTTTCAGAATACAATGTTTATGAAAAAATAAAAAAATTCTCGATCCTTTTTTGGCACACCTTGTATATTTATTACGAGGTAGATGAACTGATTCTAGAAGCTTCTCATTTAATGTGGGGATGGTACGATCGGGATTGAAATATTTTTTTAATTAAATTTACGTACAGCTAGATGTTTTTGTTTTTGTTGTTTTTTTTTCTTTTTTGCTGTCAGCTCCTGGACATGCAGCAAACATTCAGTTGTCGTATTTGTAGATCATCTACATAGTCTGCATCCATGATAATTTCTGAGGAATACCATTTGCATCAACTTAAATTAGTTTGGTGGTTCGTTTTGAAGGCTTTCACAATGCAAGTGCAAAGAAAAATGAGATAACTATGATGTTGTCTGTTTACCTTTGATTTATTCTTAATATTTCGAGATAAAAAGGATCAGCTGTGCCTGAAGAACACACACACAGAGACCAAGTTAACAGAAGCTAACAAATGTTGGTAATAAAAAAGATACAGCTGCGACTGGAGAACACGCACAAACACAAATAAACAAATTACTAAGGGTAGGCCATACCTGGAATGATGCTAAGACATTGTTGGACAGTCACACACACACACACAAACACACACACACACACACACACACACCACACACACGCGGGTATTTCAATGAAAAACAGTCATGATGAACAGAACTAGCAGCAAGGCTAACAGCTCTGAACCTTCAGAAATCTGAACAGAGATCTTTATCCCGAATATCAATAAATTTTTAGTGAGATCTACTGGCCTTTATTATCAGACATTGATAATTAAGTTTAAGTAGGTCTACCCACTAAATGATGAAGCCAGGATTAACTATACTAAAAAAAAAAAAAGAAAGAAAAATGTTTAGATAGGTAACTTTCAAAAAAACTATTTTTTGTATAAAATACAGTTGTAACATTTCCTTCGAGTTTAAATTCGTTCCAACTCGTATATTAAATTGATTGTCTTCTATTGACATAAACTGCAAATGCCATTAATCTGTTACATCTACACCCCACACACCCCTTTTTGCAGTGTATTGTAAAATAATAAACATAACGTAGAATGAATGAATGATATTCCTGAAGAATGTCTTAATGTTTTTTATGACTATATTCATTTGCTTGTACAGAATTTAACATATGCGTATCTGAAGCTCGCTCGTACCTCAAATTGTAGTTCAAAAACAAAGCAGGAAATCGACTGAGTGACAGTTCGTATCTTCAGATATAAGTTTGGACACTCGTAAGTCAATTTTCCACTGTATTTATCTTTAAAACAACACCAGGACATAAATAGGATAATATCAAATAAATACGATAATAGATAAATATGATGGATGCAGTGGACTTTGCTTTTACAGTTAACGATTATCGTTTCTAACCTTTCTGGATAGAAATGTTGCCCAACCAACAATTTTAGATTTTTTTTTTTTTTTTTTTTTTTTTGTTATTATTTTTTATTTTTTATATTTTTTTCGTCTTTTTTTTTTTTCTTTTTTCTTTAGAGGCTTGGATATACGTAGAGGCAAATGGAAAATATCTATGGCAACCGGATTTTTAAGAACGAGACCATAATGACAAGAGTGAATGTAATATTATTTATCAAAATAGAAATGTTAAATTCTAACATAAGTAAACTTATAATCCA
>CM042146.1:7534602-7550340 GCA_023376005.1 Doryteuthis pealeii | reverse complement strand
ATATATAATATATATGCAGTTGCTTTTTATACATGTGTTACTCTTTATATTAATAATATTTTTTTCGGTATTCTGCACTTACATGTGATTATTTATTATCTGAGACAGTCTGAGACAAAGCGACTGAAAAATTCTGGCAGTTTCTGTTTTGATATGAATACAATAAAGAAGAAAACATAACATCAAAGAAAATAATAGTGACCCTTATTTGAAACGAAATTCAGAAATTGATTTTGTTTTTCTTCTTTGTCTCTTGATTTTTTTTCTTTTATCAAATTCTAATGAAACTAAACACCTGTTTCAATTCTTTAAGAATAGCTTTTGACACTGTAAATGTCGTAAGAGATTAATTTCACATGGAATCATTAATTGGTACATCATGAAAGAAGAAAACAAATCACGAAAACATTAATGAATTATAGATTATATTAATCTTTCTATACACTTCAAGTGAAGAAAAACACACACACACAAGAAAAAAAAATGCTGTTTAGATTAGTTTCTATTGAGAGTGAACGGCTCCTTTGTATTTTGTAACAAGACTACAGTCATTGATGAGAAAAGACAATGCCAAACAGATATTGCATCTATTATGCTGAGGTTCAAAGACAAAATAAAGAGATAAGATAAATATTATGTTATAATATAAGACTTTCGAAGAACATTTTTTCACCTCAGAATTGCGGAGACCATGGAATAAACTGCCGCGTTTGCTGTAGCAGCTATCTTTCACAGCCCTCCATGGCTCTTAGTCCCGCCGACACTATACCTGAATGCAACTCCCACATACATATGCACACACCCGCCACATACATGCATATTATTTTCTTTCTGTAAACTGTCATTTCTGACACTACCATTATTCAGTGTACCTGACATGAACTTTGATGAGTTGTGGTCAGCTGAGCACTGTACAGCAATAAATTTCATTATTGATATAAAAACAAGAAAAAATTAAAAAACTATTACACAAGTTTTTACGGACAGTCGAACCACGAATGAAGGAATGATCAAACGGGTGTATGTTTAAAGAATGATAGCCGCACATTATTATTTACAAACTTTCGCCACACTCGAGAAGATATGTATGTGCGTAGTGTGAGCGTACGTGTGTGTCGCGCTTGCGTGTGTGCCGTGTGTGTGGGCGTTTTGTGTGTATGTTGTGTATGTGTGGTCTATGTGTGATGTGAAAGAGGTGGTGTGTGTAAGACAAACAGAGTAAACGGTAAACGGGAACAACGAAGACGTTCCGACCCATTGTAAGAGGTTTATCAGTTTCTAAGGTGTGTCAAAATGATCGAGTTCTATGTACTTTTTGACACACCTTGATCTTGAAAAAATGAACGTTTAAAATAAAAACGAGAATTCTCGGTAGCCAGCTGTGTAATGTTCCGAGCCTCCACTCTGTCAGCCTGAAGGTAGGTCTGATCATGCACAAAGCCACGGCCCTGTCTATAGCTCTGCTGAATGAGGCCTAATAGGCTGAAATGTACATACAGAGATGACTTTTTCTCGGATTTGTTTACACGCCTTACAATTTTAAAACCGATATGCCATGCCAAATTCATTTAATATAACAATTAATTCACAAATTAAATGTAAATGACTTCAAATAAGCCATAATCCATATATATATATATAAGTATATATATTATATTTGACATTTCGCATTTATTATTAGATATTTCAGAACCTGATTTCTTTTTCAATAAACAAGCCTTTTGTTTAATACTTATTTTTCACCTGCAATTCGGTTTTACAACTTGACGTTCTTACAAACCTTAAAACGGTAGTCTTAATAAAAATCGAAGTTCCCTTCAGAAAGTTTATCTTCTCTCATTTTTCACAAAATAGGAATAAATATTTTACCTAGCAATGTGAGCTAGGTACTCCACAGATACGAATAATTAATGTTTCTATTTAAGAATTTGTTTTATTATGTTATAATTTATTCAGGTTATTTTTTGATTCATGAATTTTAAAAACAGACATAGAAATCGAAAACTATTTTCGTTGATAAATTCACCAAATTTTGAAAATAGAAGAGAAATGAAAACAGATTCTCTAAGAAATGTTATTTATACTTTAAATTTGTGAAAAAACATTATACATGCATTTTTCTATGGTTTCTGTTCTACTACTAGTCTCTATATACGAACATTGTAACATACTAAATGCAATAATATGTACGAGATTACTGAATGTCCTGGCATTTATGAGCTAGAACTACTATATTAGAAAAGGAGGAAGAAAGAAATAAGTGAGAGAGTAATGAACACAAAACAGTCTGACCGGTGCGTAACCTCCCGAATGGAGAATTGAGTGTCAACCGGAAGTTGGGTGTTGACCGGAACTGGATGTCACGTGGTGACGTGGAACAACGAAGAAAGGTATCGGTCTCTTTTTGCTTTCGGGCGCGTAGGGGAACGGACGGGCCTTTGGTGCCTAGTATGGGGTCACAGTAATCAAGTAGTGTTCTCTCTCAATTTCTCTATGCCTTTCCTCCTCTCTGATACGAACCCACGAGACGAGCACGAAAATAAAGGCTAGCAGTTGTGACTACATATTTCTCGCGTTGTAATTTTTATCAACAAGATGACCACCACGTGCAGAAGGCCTTTTTAGTACGGTGAATATATATCGCTTTGGGTACTGTGACCACATATACGACAACGTTACAGATATCGTTTTAATGCCTGGAAAAAAGTCACAACGTTACAAATGAAAATCTAATAACTTATTTTTTTCTAAAGTTATTCTTGTAATTCTGTATGGAATGAGTTAATTACTAAGTTAATGAAACATTATGCTGGTACCGATGACGTTTCATCCTGGTTAGCAAACATAGTTTCGCAAATTCATTACTGCTGCAAAGCGAGTTCTATCCTGGCTAGATGCCTTACGTTTTGTAATAACAAGCCACGGCGAATAGCTTGGGTGTTAAGTTTCTGACGACATCCTTGGCTAGTTGAAAAGGACTTAAAGTAAGTAAGTCCTGAACCATAGAATCCTTTGGTAAGTGAATAAGTCTCGATAGAATCCTTTGAAGTCCTGAGTTATGGAATCCTTTGGTAAAGTGAATAAGTCCTGAGTTATGGAATCCTTTGGTAAGTGAATAAGTTCCTGAGTTATGGAATCCTTTGGTAAGTGAAGTCCTGAGCTATAGAATCCTTTGGTAAGTGAATAAGTCCTGAGTTATGGAATCCTACGTAGTGTCAAAGGTCCAGTGATATAATCGTATGTTCCGTCGTCCACGAAGGTTCAAGGTAGTTATGAGTAGGTATGACCAGAACAGCCGGTATAAATAACAATATCAGCAGCAGAGTACTGCCAGTGATTGGCCAAGAATATGGTCACATGATTATCGCCGAGTCTATAAATAAGAGTAGGCATCTAGCACAAACCTTATATCAAGAAAACGCCAACATAAAGTTGTTCCATTGTGGTATGATAGTTAGGAAGCTAGTCTCGCAGATCCGTTACAACTGACTAGCAATTTTGATACTCGTTGGATGCCAAATATTTGCAACTTTCTGTGATATCGTACCCACTCTGAATGGATTGGATAACAAGACTTTACCATCGTGGTATACTGGTTAGAAATCTAGTCTCGTACATCCCTTACTACTGAATAGTGAGTTCGATCTTCTCTGGATATACCATACTGGTGAGCTTGTCTCACATGCTTACCCATGGCAAATGGGTTGCTAATAAAAAAGTGTCTTATTTTTGTGTAATAATTAACAAGCTAGTCTCTAAGTTCTAATACTACTAAAAAATGATATATTAATGATTTGAAGGCAATTACAATGCGTATAAAAAATAAAAACAAAAAGATGTTATTTTTGTCTTATCGATTTCAAAGTAGAAACTTTATCTTCAGAGACGAATATCAGAAATGAACGTGCTTAATTTTTTTTTTTTGCGTGGTTATACATTTTTTAAATTTTTTTTCCTCTTCTTCTTTTTTCTTTCTCCTCCTTTCTTTTTTTCTTTATGTTATGAATAAAATGAACGAATAACTGTAATTTTTTATTGTTTTGAATATTTGTTGAGAACGAATGTTTAAACCTAAAAAATAGTTCGACCTTCGCTGGGAGCTTAGAATGTGTGACCTTGTGTCACATTCTACCCGTGGCTAATGGGTTTTGTAAAAGAGGGTGCCCTACCGTGGTGTAATAGATTGCAAGCTAATCTCTTAGATCCAATATTATTGAATAACGAGTTCGATCTCCGCTGGAAGGTCCGTCCTTGTGAATTGTGTCACATGCTACCCGTGTCGAATGGGTTTAGTAAAAAGAAGGCGTCATATCATTGTGCAATAGCAATCAAAATGTTCTTGTAGATCCGTTGTTACTAACTTGCGAGTTTGATCCTCGCTTGAAGCCTCGTACTTTTGATGTTCAGTCATACCCAACCCGTCGCTAACGGATTCTGTAAAAAAAAACACCTTATGCTGGTGTCGCTGTTAATAAATTAACCCTGTGTTAATCATAATATTCATGTTGATTTTACATTTATATTAAAATATATATATATATATATATATATATATATATATATATATATATACTTTGGTGGCGGTACCAAGTTTTTGGTACAAGGTGATTCTAGGTGGGTCCTAATTCTCTACCCGTAGTTTGTTGTAGAGTTCAGGTTCCGTATGAGAGCTCAATGTTTAATTGTTGTAAACAGAGCAAATTTTTTTATTCCAAATATATATATATATATATATATATATATATATATATATATATATATATATATATATATATAATAATATATTATGAATAACGTTAAGAAATTAAATTATATGGATTTACAAAAAGAAAATACATGTTGCTTTATTGTAGAACTGTGGGGATTAAAATTTTAAAAATAAAACAATAAGAAACTCCCCATGAGCCTTCATCGGAAGAACATTCCGCGCGTGTGCAGGAAAAAGGACCCACATCCGACCCCCAAGAGAATATCTCAGCCGTTCAAGTTAAGGCCTTCACTATGTCTAGCTGGTACCACTACTGGCTAGGGAGATATTTCCTTGCCACGTGGTGGCTATGACCGGGAAATAAAACAGAAACCAGAAAACCACCTTCTCTCTTTGTCTCTTTCTTTTCGTTCCTTGAATTCCTTTCTTTTCAGCGCGACCACCAAATAAAATGGGATTAAAAGCATACTTTAGGAACACGCTAGTATAAAACATCCAACTTTAAACCTTAAAACACACAACCTCTTGCCACCTCATAGAACACTTGGGAAACGTATTCTCTAATTTCGCCCAATATCTACGCTAAAACGAGGTCAGTATGTCTCGTTTGAACAGATGTTAACGAAAGTTCATAACGCGAGAAAACATAAAGGAAAATTCTTCATAATAAAAAGATTAATAGTAAAGAAAATGAGATGAAGCGGAAAAGAAAGAACAGGAAGATTTACAGAAATCAATGACAGAACTGAGAGACAACATTAAAGATAGCGGTATCGCGAAAACAGCATGCAATTTAATTGGAACAAAAATATATTAGAGAAGATTATTGAAACCTGAACGGGAAAAAATGTATTAGTTAGAATTAATAGAAACAGGAAAGAACATGGCGACAGAGAAATTATATTATTTGTCACAAGAAGAAGAAGAAGAAGAAGAAGAACAACAACAACAACAACAACAACGAAAATAGGGAAATAATAAGCAGCAGCAGCAGCAGAAGAAGAAGAAGAGGAAGAAGAAGAAGAAGAAGAAGAAGAAGAACAACAACAACAACAACAACAACAACAACACACAAGGAAAATAGGGAAATAATAAGCAGCAGCAGCAGCAGCAGCAGAAGAGAAGAAGAAAAGAAGAAGAAGAAAGAAGAAGAAAGAAGAAGAAGAAGAAGAGTATTAAAAGAAAAGTGTATGATAGAACCATAGGAAAAAGAAAATTAGTTAGAAATGAATATAAGCTATTAAAGAAGAAGAAGAAGAAGAAGAAGAAGAAGAAGAAGAAGAAGAAGAAAGAAGAAGAAGAAGAAGAATAGGGAATAATAAACAGCAGGGGAAGAAGAAGAAGAAGAAGAATAGGGAAAATAATAATAAATAATAATAATAATAATAATATAATATAATAATAAGAAGAAGAAGAAGAAGAAGAAGAAGAAGAAGAAGAAGAAGAAGAAGAAGAAGAAGAAATAAACAGCGGGAAAATAAATGACAGTAAATAGCATAAGCAAATAAATACTTTTCAAAAACTCATTAAAATATAGAAAAATCCGTAAAGTAAGGAAAAATGAAATAAAGCATATCGCGGAATAATAAAGAAGACACGTCAAATGAAATGATGTCCAAAATATTCAGCAGCAGCAGCATCAGAAGTAAAAATTTCAAGAAAGAGAATAATAAGATGAAGAGGAATTGCAAATTGGCCAACGATCGGCAGCAAGGAGTAGAAGGAAGAGGGGAGAAGGAGGAGGGGGAGAGGAGGAGGAGAGGGAGGAGGAGGAGGAAGAGGACAATTCTTGTAATAGAAATAACAGGTATGGCAAGAAGAACATCTGCTGTCTTATGAAAGATGGGAAATATTTCAGGTGTATACACCTTTTGTCTATTTCATATACTTTTCAAATCAAAGTTTATCTTATATACATATCTAGAGTATATCTATGATCTCTACGATATTGTCAATAGAATCTCTATTAATCATTCGAAAAATCTTGTTTGGTTGTCTTCTATAGACATTCACAATATATGACATAGACATTTTCAATTATGTATGGCTACTAAACGCTAAAAGGGTTTAATGTTGGTTGATTTCTTCTTTGATTTTGCAGCATTTCAACACATTTTTGTTATTTTATACTGAAGTCAATATTTCTTTGAAAATCTAACATTGTCTGGTTCATAAACGATATCGTTGCTGCACTTAGCAGCCACGGGGACAATTGACAGTGCGCCTTGTTGCGTTGGTAGCATCGGGTTTCCTACGCCAGGTGTTGTTCGGGGAGTGTATGGTGAAAAAGGCAGACCACAGATTGACGCTCAATCCTAGGATTTCCAGTTCGTTTCTTTTCCTGAAAAGCAAAAAAATGTCCCCGACTCCTTTCTGTATGAAATAGATGTGGGTCGTCAGTATAATATTTAACCAACACGAACGCAAGGAATTACATCTACACTTCTCTGCTTATTGTGTACAAAGGGCCGGGTTAGCTCAGTCGGTAGAGCGTTCGGCTAGGAACCACAAGGTTCCTAGTTTGATACCGGTCCTCGCCAACTCAGCGTATGAGTAGCACAGGGATCTGTGCGGTAAAATAAGGAGCTGATGGTAGGTGTGGCGCTCCACCTCAGACGCCAAAACAACCTCCTTGGTCTAGCGCTATTGAAAAGGGGATAGACTCCCTCGCTGTCTGGCTGATACCGACTTTAGGCCTCCCCGACGACTTTACTTTACTTACTTTCAGGATTAGTCAACCAAAATATCAAAAAGCAAAATTCTCGTGTAGTTCACAACTAGTTTTTCTCTCGAAGCACTTCGTTAAAGTCCAGGGGGTGCAGCCATACAGTATAAATATCACATCAACAGCTTGGAAGAATTCACATTTTATTTTATCAGGGATTTCAGATTCCCATATGGTCGATAACCGACCAGTAGCAGTCCATGACTTTCCTAAGCGTATGTCGACATCGTTTTCAGATGATTATACAAGGTGTGTCAAAAATTATCGAGATGTTTTGTACTTTTTGACACACCTTGTATTCTTTTCAGAATATAAGGTGTGTCAAAAAATTACCAAGTATAAAGCGGTATTTACCAAGATAGAAATGAAAAATGAATGGAACTTTTTTTTTTTAGAATTCAATGTTTATGAAAAAATAAAAAAATTCTCGATCCTTTTTTGACACACCTTGTATATTTATTACGAGGTAGAAGAACTGATTCTAGAAGCTTCTCATTAAAAGTAGGGATGGTACAATCGGGATTGAATTTTTTTTATTAAATTTACGTACAGATAGATGATTTATTTATTTATTTTTTTTTTTTTGCTGTCAGCTCCTGGACATGTGTTACATAATCTATGCGGTTGCATAAGATTATTGTCAATCCCCTGTATTTCTAAAGAGATGGACCTTTTCATATCACGGGCGGGCCTTTCCATTGAATAGTACAGAAAGCCTGCGAAATACGTGAAGTCACGTGGGACCTGGTTGGGTCCTCAGTTTTCAGTTTGGACGTCAGGCAGAGTAGATGTCCTGCCTTAACTGGAACTCACCTGCATACGCGCGCTATGTTTAGTTACATGAAATGTTTAGTTAAGTAAATAAAAGCTTACGAAAATAACACGGTTTTGTGGTTGGTGAATGTCTTGGTAACAAGACTGATCTAGAAGAACAATTGAGTTAAGTGCGACCGACCACCAAGACGAAGTCCAGACGGTAGAAGAGATGTTAGAAGAGACGCTAGAAGAACTTAAGATGTCAAAGACGCCAGAAGAGGAATAGAAGTAAGTAAGGAAAGAGGTATACAACACATGCAGCAAACATTCAGCTGCCGTATTTGTAGATCATCTACATAGTCTCCATCCATGATAATTTCTGAAGAATACCATTTGCATCAACTTAAATTAGTTTGGTAGTTGGTTTTGAAGGCTATCACAATGCAAGTGCAAAAAAAAAATGAGGTAACTATGATGTTGTCTGTTAACTTTTGATTTATTCTTAATATTTCGAGATAAAAAAGATCAGCTGTGTCTGAAGAATACACACACAAAGACCAAGTTAACAGAAGCTAACAAATGTTGGTAATAAAAAAAGACACAGCTGCGACTGGAAAACACGCACAAACACAAATAAACAAATTACTAAGGGTAGGCCAAACCTGGAATGATGCTAAGACATTGTTGGACAGACACACACACCGACACACACACACACACACACACACACACACACACACACAAAAACACACACAGCGGGTATTTCAATGAAGACAGTCATAATAAACAGAACCTAGCTGCAAGCTAACAGCTCTGAAACTTCAGAAATCTGACGAAGAGATCTTTATCCCGAAATATCAATAAATTTTATTGAGATCTACTTGCCTTTATTAACCAAACATTGATAATTAAGTTTAAGTAGGTCTACCCACTTGAATGATGAAGCCAGGATTAACTATACTAAAAAAAAAGAAAGAAAAAAGTTTAGAGAGGTAACTTTCAAAAAACTATTTTTTGTATAAAATACAGTTGTACATTTCCTTCGAGTTTAATTCGTTCCACTCGTATATTAAATTGATTGTCTCTATTGACATAAACTGCAATGCCATTAATCTGTTACATCTACACCCCAACACACCCCTTTTTTGCAGTGTATTGTAAAATGATAAACATAACGTAGAATGAAATGAATGATATTGCTGAAGAAAGTCTTAATGTTTTTTAATGACTATATTCATTTGCTGTACAGAATTTAACATCTGCGTATCTGAAGCTCGCTCGTACTTCAAATTGTAATTCAAAACAAAGCAGGAAATCGACTGAGTGACAGTTCGTATCTTCAGATATAAGTTGGGACACTCGTAAGTCAATTTTCCACTGTATTTATCTTTAAAACAACACCAGGACATAAATAGGATAATATCAAATAAATACGATAATAGATAAATAAAATGGATGCAGTGGACTTTGCTTTTACAGTTAACGATTATCGTTTCTAAGCTTTCTGGATGAAAAATGATTGCCAACAACAATAGTAAAATAATCTGCCTCTTAGATGGCTTTAATTATTACGTAGAGCCAAATGAAAATATCTATGGCAACCGATATTTAAGAACGAACCAAATGACAGAGTTGATAGGTAATTAATTATTTATCAAAATAGAAATGTTTAATATCTATAAGTAAACTTATAATCCACTTTCAAACTGAGGTAGTCATTACTAGAATAGGCTCAGTCCTAATTCGGTTTCATCCTCCACACATTACTTCAACAACTAACATTAGTTTTTTGCTGTTGTTTTTTCTTGTTTTGTTTTATGTGACTCTATTTATATTGTCTAATGTGTAAAAATAAACCAGTATCTTCTTCTTCTCTTCTTCTTCTTCTTCTTATTATTATTATTATTATTATTATTATTATTATTATTATTATTATTATTATTATTATTATTATTATTATTATTCTAAGTAATGTTCAAAAGCATTGTTTTTTCTTGTTTTGTTTTATGTGACTTTATTTATATTGTCTAATGTGGGAAAATAAACCAGTACCTTCTTCTTCTTCTTCTTCTTCTTCTTCTTCTTCTTCTTCTTCTTCTTCTAAGTAATGTTCAAAAGTATTGATTTTTACGTGTACTCGAACGTCATCATATCAATAGTGCCAAATGTCCAGCTATAACGTTGCATCAATATTATTACCGCTTTTTACAAACCATTAATCTAAAGGTTATTTAATGTACAAAAATAAAGACGAAATATTTTGCTACAATATTAATTTTGTTTTTTATGTAAGAAAATAATCAATAGCTACTCAATATCACCCGCCTAATTCACGCAATGACTGATATTATTAACTTTCGTAAGACAACCAATAGAGGAGAAGAAACGAACTATGTGCACCATTCTTAGGGATCCTGTCGTGGTGTTATGGTTATTAAGCTTGCCTTGCAGATCCATTACTACTGAAATCTAAGGGTAAATCTCCAATTTTGGAGTTCTGAGGATCGTCATTACTCCGATGCCCTCTGTGAACCAGAATGGTAGTACCAGTTTGTGTCTCCACGATGGGTTAAAAAGATCAAAAGATATGTCTAAAATTGAATTTGAAAAAAAAATGAGTCTGAAAAAAATCCATACCCATCAAAGAATGAATAAAACAAATGTCACAGTCCAGCATAAAATAACCCAACAAGGTTTGACAATCCCAACCAACCAACCAACAGACAGGAACTTTTCCTTTTCTGTATCTACACATCAGGAAGCGCGTGGTGTGATGGTTAAAGTCATGGGAAATGGACTCGTCGCCCTGAGTTCAAATCCTGGACGTGGTAATTGCCTTTTACTTAGCGCTAATACCATTGGGAAAGGTATGAATCCTACTTTCCCTCAAGCTATGGATAAATAGTAGGGCAGACGGGGCTCTTTAACCTTGGTTAGGCAACCGGTCTAGGAGAAGGAAAACTCTAAATTCAAATCCGTTGAACTCCGCTTAAGAAATTGACCTTGTGTCACATCCTGCTCGTGCAGTGGAGTTGGTAAATATATATATATATATCTACACATTATAATTTAATTAGCGGAAACGTTTTAGACCGTGTGTTACAGTTTCTATTGTTTAAATCTTTATTCTCTATGTAGAAAACTGTATACTACTGTTTCATCTGTTTATACTTTTGTTTGTATTATCATTGCCTGTTTCTCTATATTCTATACATCACTTCTATTTTTCCTTTCTTAGTTAATATCCTCACCATGAGATTTTATCTTTCTTTTTAATTATTTCTCTCATCCATTTTTCTTTTATTCTTTAATTAATGTTACATAATTATTAGATTCCTTATACTTATGTACAGTAGTGTATAAACCAAAATGGCTGTTATAAGTTCAGTCGGCGGCCTTGAAGGATTGAATGACAAGGCTTGACCTCAGTCCTGATCCTCCTTCCGGTGGATACCGTGAGAATCGGTGGAGAAAACCCTCTTCCGGTTTAGATTAGAAATAGATTTTAGTTAGATCGGCCAAAACCACAACTGTGGCCAGTTGTATTATGCACGCTGCCGACTCAATCTGCGCAGGTAGTCTGGTGGGGATTTCAGAATAAAATATGATCTAAGTAAATCGAAGTCTTGTCTTATTATCTAAAAAATACCAATGACACAGGGCTTCTGATAAAGAGAAATCCCCAATGGAAGACCAGACACGAAGTCCCTAGACGAAGTCCAGACGCTAGAAGAGACGTTAGAAGAATAGAAGTAAGAAAGTAAAAAAGAAGAGTATACAACATTAATCCATTCTTTCATTCTTTCTTTCTTTCCTTCTTTATTTATTCATTCATTTATATATTTATTTATTTCCTCTATTCTTTTGTTCTTTAATTCCTCTATTACCTCCTTCTTTAATTCACCCATTCAGTCTTTCTTTATTTGTTTCTTTCTTCCTTCCTTTCTCTCTGTAATTTATCAATTCTTTATTTCTTTCTTTAATTCTTTCTTTCCTTCTTTCTTTCTTTCGTTCAATAATTTCTACATTATTTCTTCCTTAATTCATACACCCCTTCTTTCTTTCATTTTTTAATTCATTCATTCTTTCTTTCTTTAATTTAGTGAACATTTATCCCTTTCATTTTTTAATTCATTCATTCTTTCTTTCTTTAATTTAGTGAACGTTTATCCCTTTCTTTTTTAATTCATTCATTCTTTATTTCTTTTTATTTATTGATAATTCGTCCATACTTTTATCCGTCCTTTATTTCATTCGTTAATTCCGCTATTCTTTTTATTTATTTTCTATCTATTTATACATTCTTTTTTTTATTTCTTGCTTTTGGCTACTCTCTTTCTGTTTCTCCTATCACCCCAATGTTTTTAATATTATTATTGCTTAAACGTTTTATCTTTCCTACAGGCGCGTTGTGTAATGGTTATCTCTACAGGAAATGGGATCCCTGACCAGATTTCATGATTCTGAAAGAGGCTCTTTGCATTTCCCATCGTGCTAATACCCTTAGGAAAGATATGCAAACAAATATTCTCCCTACAGCTATGGGTAAGTAGTTGGGCTAACTGGACTCTTTAACCTTGGAATGGCAACCAGTCTGGGAGACGGAAAACTAAATTCAAACCTGTTAAACTCTGCTTGCTTGACCTTGTGTCACATCCTACCCATGCAGAGTGGTTGATAAATATGAATATTTCTTTAATTCATTCACTTTTTCATTCATTATTATTATTCTTTAAATTCATTCATTTTTTCTGTCTTTCTCTACTTTTTTCTTTTTTTTTTTCCTTTTTTCAAACTTTTAGTCTCTTTCTCTCTTCCTTTCTTATAAAATCCCATTTTAAGACTTTTCTTCACATCTTTGTTCACCTTTCTTTTGTTATAATACAATATTAATATCATTACATTTTTATATACAATTTATATACCACTCCTCTTCTGTCATTTTGTTATTATTTATAAATCTAAGAATATTTATCTTCATTCAATAATTTTCCTTTTTTTCTTTCTTTTTAAACAAATATATATTTTTATTTTTCTTCCACCAAACATCTGCTTCCTCCTTCAACTTCTTAATGTTTTCTTCTTTTTCCTCCCTATTTTTCTTGACAAGCCAATATCCTTACGAAACCAACAATCCAGTGTTTGGAATCCTATCAATATCTCAAGAGGATAACAGTTTTCGCAGCATGGGGCAGCGTTGACCTCATAACGATAACGCCCTTACAACGAGAAACATTATCTGAAACTCCCTTTTCATACTTCGTTTTCCCCTCGTATTACTGCATTATCCGTGCTGATTATGGCCACTAGTGAAATATTTGGCTTTCTGACAAAAGATACATTAGAGGAGACACAGACAATGCCATACAACGATCAACAAACGAGGTTCCCAGGCGGGAGAATCGATTTCCATTCTATATACTAGGTATAAGCGAAAAACAATCTTTCTGAATAGGATAACTGTTCATATGAAAGGAGTTGGACATTGCGATGACCTTAGATATATTTTCACAGAATAATCACTTTACGAAAGGCAATAAAGATTAATTTTCATTACATATTTTCATAGCAAACAAGAAAAAAATGTCTTACATTTTTCAAACTCGGAAATGGTGATGTAGGTCAATTCTATATTCATGAAGACATTAGCACCGACTGTATTTTTCTAAATTGCATTATAGCACAAAGGACAATAAAGTGACAGTTATTAAGATACCCCGAGGCATCTAAGTATGGCGTTATAAGGAAATTGCCAGTGGCATTTTATACGAAGTGCCAATTTGCCATAAAGCTTCCCTAAGGGCAGTATCTAACACAAGCTCAGTTCTTAAGCTTTAGTACATTATGTTTTAATTGAGAATTTTCTTTCTCCTCAACTGGTTGTCTAAGAAAAGCTAAATAACATAGTGTGATTAACTTCACTTATAAAGGCACTTCGAGGCATATAATCATGATGTTATAACACATTTACCGGTAGCATTTTATACGAAGTGTGAATTAACCCGATCTCTTGGCCACGAACAGTATCTTATACAAGTCAATTTTAATCGGTGTGTATCAGACTTAAATTCAAATTTTTATTTCTAAACTAGTTGTGTAACCAAGTCTAATTAGTAAGGGGGGGGGGCTCACAGTCAAGTCTGAATCAAGGCTCCAATCGACAGTCCAACTCAACCAAGATGAAATGCAAAAATGTAAATCCTGTTTATCTCGCTCCAAAATCCAATATCCAAAACTATTTCTTTGTCCCGCTCGTCTCGCCAACAAAATACTACTGCATGTCGTTCTGCCTAGTCTGTGATAATACGTCCTTTAAATACACTCCAATTTCACCACACCAGGGCTCCTCACTCATAATTGTCAGTGCAGCACGTGCAACACTCGCCAGCACAGCGCGACCACTCACATCCGGGCCACTATGCCATTTCCTACTTCACCGATCGTCCACAGCTCTCACATTCTGAAGGAAGCAGGTTCGACTCTAGGTCAGTCCTACACGCCAGGCAAAGCCTAGCCCGCTTCCTTCGAGAATACGGCAAGTCTTCACGCCCACCACCCTCTCCGTCACACCGTGTTGCACGAGGCAGGTCTCTTCTCTCTCACTACACCAAGGCACTTAACCCAGTATACGCGTCTATTTGACCATAGATTCGGGAAGGACAGATTAATTATCCTTTCTATTTTCTTTGTCGATTTGCATATCAACATTCGTGGATAATTTAATTCCAAAGCCATCATAGAGGAATAGTAGCGGTACTATTTAACGCATAGCTGGACGGATGAGGGAGTTCATACCTTTACCGAGGGTATTAATCCCAAAATAAAGGTAATGGCACAACTGGACTTGCAGTGCAACGACTTAGCCACTAGACCACCGACACCCTACATATGAATTAATGCAGTTCACAAGGGCATCAGCTCGAAGTAAACGCAAAAAGCCTTTTTCTCTGAATATTTTAGACGAGGTTTGAAGATTAGTATTATCTGCATTATTCGGACTATTGTCCCCATCTTCATTGTTATTTGTACAACTTTTCGGCCGATATGCCCTCCGGCCTTCTTCATGTATTTCTTGTCGGACTCGGGAACCTTCTTTTCGAACTCGAGAACTTCCTTGTCCTACCCAAGCTATGGTTAGCGGAATGAGAACAGGATACCCCCGTGGACTAAATAAAGTGTTAGGTTCAAAGTTCCGTGATGGCTCCCGATTACGACAAGAAAGTTCCCGAGTTCGAAAGAAAAGAAGGTTCCCGAGTCCGAGAAGGTTCCCGAGTCCGAGAAGGTTCCCGAGTGTTCCCAGTCCGACAAGAAATGTCTGAAGAAGGTCGGAGGGCATATCGGCCGAAACGTTGTACAAATAACAATGAAGATGAGGACAATAGTCCGAATAACGCAGATAATGCAAAACGCCTTGTCCACCATTTCGACACCGGTTGCCTATTCCGTTTCCCAGAACTATAACCATTACAGTATGTGCAACACCAAGAAGTGAGTTAATATTTATTTTAATATTTGAATTGATAAATAGGTAATCTATTTTATGATTGCC